>CAUYRT010041871.1:0-196725 GCA_963574885.1 Lepilemur ruficaudatus
TCAGCCATCCTGCCCAGCGGATTCCCGCTTAGGAGTGTCTCTGGCATTTCTTTCCTATGTCGGCTTCTTTCTACTCCCATGACCAGGCCACACCAGGCTAGGGTAACTGCGGCAGCTTCGTCTTGGTCCCGCCCTGCTCACCCTCCTGCACACACCTGCCAGCTCAGTACCCCCACAGCAGCTCTCTAGGGCATCACCACCTTCCCCAGCCCAAAGCCTGGTAGCTCCCTCCTGCCCAAGAAATGTAAGCTCCAGAGCTAGGGAATTGAGAGCTCTCCACGACCTGATCTTACCAATTGTTTGCCAATGTTTCAATCCAACACGTCTCGACATGAGTTCTTAACCCAATCAGACTAGTCTACTTATGGAACCCAATCCCATTTTTCACACTGTGATCTCTGTGCCTTTGTTTGTACTGGTCCCACCACCTGAGATCTCTTTCTTGATAACTGGGTCAGGCTGAGGAGACAGCCAGGACTAAGAGCTTGTGAACATAAGGTGACCAGGTTTAGACAAAGAGATTGCAAGTGGGAACAAAGGGAACAGATTCATTTTTCTCAGGGAAGACAAGAATTATCAGAATTATGTATGTCCAAGGGGAGATCCAAATGATCCAACCTGGCCACAGAGGAAGGGTTTAAAAATGGCTATAAAGAGGTCACAACTCAGAACAAGGGCTGGGGACCTGACCTGGTCAAGCAGTGACAGGGAAGGCCACCAACCAAGACCCAGAGGGGTGGTGGTCAGTATGGGGGAGGTCTAGCAGCTGATACAGGAGGCCCGATCATGGTCAGACCATCATCAAGGGGCAGGACACCCAACCTGGGGCACAGGAAGGAGCCTGGGTCCTGGAAAACTAGAACATGAGGGTTGGAAGAGAATCTGCAGCCAGACCCTCAGACGTGAGCACTGCCATCACCATGTGCTGCGTAAGTTCAGGATTGGCTCTAGATCACAGATAGCAGACAGAAGAGACAGGAGTACTCCTGGCTATACTAATGGCAGATGTTGCAAATCAATTGTGGCACCTTTTTACCCTGGGCACAGGCACGGCCTCAGAATCCTTCACATAAGGGCTCTAAACAGCCACTGCCAATCAACTGAAAGCAGCACATGAGACAAATTCTATTTGCTATACCTGGTCCCCAAGTCACAGGTAGGGTCTGGTTAGTAAGTGAGAACACGCTAGCCTCAGTGGTAAAAAAAATACAGAGTCATAGCAGCAAGGTGCTAGGTCCGTGGTTTCAAACTTTGATGTGCACCGTAGCCCCTAGAAGGCTTATTAAAACCCAGATTGCCAGAGTCCACCTCCAGAGTCGCTGATTCAGCAGGTGTGGGGCGAGGCCAGAATTTGTATTCCTAACAAGTTCCATGCTGCTGACCCAGGAGCCACACTTTGAGAACCATGGCACTAGGTAAAACCAAACCATCTCTCCTCTTGTTCTTAACTTGTCTCTCAGGGCCAGCGGGAGTTCTTTCTCCTGGGCCTAAAATGACCTCGTCCATCTCCACTCTCAGAGCATGTCATCAACACTGTTCATAGACTCTGTCAACAAGCATGCATTGTGCCAGGAGTGACATAGGCAGGGAAAGTCCCTGCTCCCATGAAAGTCACAGTGTGGGGCTGGGTAGGAGACACAAACAGCTGTATGGGTGATTAACAGTTCAGTGTGAGCAGTGGTACGACGGGGACATAGAGGCAGCTGCGGGAGCACAGAACCAGAGCACCCGACCCAGTCTTGGAAGGGCAGAGAAGGCTGCTCAGAGGAAGTCACAATTGATCTGGGACCTGAGGATGAGAAGGTAGTCTGGAAGAAGGGGAGGAAACTTATTACAGCCTTGGGTTGTTTCCCTCTTGCTCACATGTGTGCCCCCATGCACATACTCTGCCTCATCTCCCCATCTAACTAGCAGCATACCCGGATAAGAGATCATCTTTAATCTGCACAGGCATTCCACATGGCACTTGGTCTCTAGCAAACACGGGGGTTTTTATTCATTCATTGAATCCACACATTTGCAATGGTCTGGAATTGTTCTACATTTAGGAAGGAGCAGGAAAGGAAATGGAGATGTGGAATTGGTTGAAATTCCCTCTGTGGTCTAATTACCTGCAAGACAGGTGATTCCACATTAAGCACCTACTGTATACCCTGTCTCAGCCCCATAGTCTCACTCGTACCAAGCAGTATATCTGTGGATGGTGATTAATGGTCTATAGTCCTAGCCTTTGCATCTACTCCCAGCCTCAGCCTCCATCTGTGAATAGTCTCTTGCTTGAGTAATAGTTGTGTCTAGCACATTGTTTTGCACGTTTATAAACAGAGATTGGGTGTTTTCCTTTGCTGCCTTAATTTCAAGTGATTAGGCTGAGCTCATTCCTGTAAGCAACCTCTTTACTAGAATTCAAAGTTAGAGCATCAGGACCATCACTCACCCTCAAGATCCATTCCACGATGCAGCCTCCAGGGAAGCTGGAGGGAGGCCCAGAGCTCTCATGAGGTCAAGGCAGCCGTTCTGACGGCTGAATTGCTAGAACAGGATTCCTTCCCCCAGAACCACTGCTTTCTGATTTGGAAATTTAGATGAACATCCGCTTTCCACATCCCCTTTCTTGCTGCACCCATTTATTCATACATGGAACGTGGTCAGCAAATGACAAATACCCACTTGCCCTTCTGTCTTTTATCCAGCTTTGTCTCTGCAGGAAATAGCACAGCCTGACATGTACTGAATGCTCAACAGATGGAAGTGAATGAAATACTTAAGATATTGATTCAATGGTACATTTGATATGAAGAAAATGAACTCAGTGTTTTGCGGAAAAAAAAAAAGGTGCTCTTCCTCTGCATCCTCCACTTGAGAAGTTCAATCACTCCTCAGTCAAGGGCATCAGGGGAGAGGGACTGCAGCACTGAGCACTAGACACATGTGTCTGCATCACCTTGGGGGAGGACACGCATCACCCAGCCCATGTGCAGCTGTTCTAGACGAGAAAATACAAGCCGGCACTTTGTGTATCATTCCAGGTCTACACTCTGGCCTAGTTTATAATTGCATTTGGTCCAGTGTTCATATAACATCCTGAGGAAAGGGTTACCCCAGTGACTTTTTACAAGTGATTGCAGACCAACAGTTTCAGAATTTTTTAAATAATGACTTTTACTTCCCAGGGACCAGCATGCAGCATTTGCATGTGTATAACGCTTTCTCCAAGAAACATTCACTCTTAGTGGGAACACTGCCTTTTGTGAACTGTCTGTGACCTTCCAGATGAAAAGCCAGAGGCTCACCCTACCCAGTCACAGACTTCGGGAAGCAGAATGGAGGTGGAAAACATCTGCCTGGACCCCTCTATTGTATGGGGAGGCAAGCTGCCCAGGAGCAAGTTAGTGGCAGACTTGGGCTGAGACCCCAGGGGTCCTGACTCACCATCCAAAGTTGTCTTTTGGAAGCTGAAGGAAAGATTCCCCACCAGATCTCATGGGTCTGGAATGGGCTCTCTGCTTGACTGGGAACGAGATAACAAAAACGTAGTTGGGTTTCAGGTATGCCAACATGTGTCAACGATAACATGCTATTTGGGTCATAGGCACCTCCAAAATGTCTTTGTTTCAGCCACTGTGTATAAGACCCTGAAATAGGACCCATGAAAGTCCGAGTTAAGAGAAAGCCATAGACCTCTGTACCCGACAAAAAAAGCAAATACGTGGCCTTTTCAAATACTCATGGAACAGTTACTAAAACTGCCCATGTATTAAGCCATGATACAAAGCTCACTACATTCTAAAAATTCAAACTCATTTAGAGCTATATTTCTGACCAAAAAAGCAATACAACTAGAAATTAATAATAAAAGAATTATTTTTAACCCATCTACTTGCAAATTACGGACATTATTCTAAATAACTTTTTGATCAAAGAGGCAATCAGGACGGAAATTAGGAACCATTTAGGCAAAGTGTTCCCAGCTCCAGCTCTACACTACCTGAACACTCTTGGACAAGCACTGTTGTCTCTCAATTTTCTCTCTCTAAATGGAGGTTGTTACAAGGATGAAAAGAGATCACAAGAAAGGGGACCTAGCATAGAGTTCAACAAACGTGATGACAGCACTAAGGTCAAGTTCACCTAACTGGATGCTAAAATAGGGCTGTTCTTGAGTGTTGCAAAAAGCGGAAGCTACATTTTGAAGAGACACTATATAAAAATGTCAAAGGTGCTGAGTCAAAACTCATTACATGACTCTTGAATCCCTTACTCACATTGAGGATAGAATAGTTTTGAGAAAATGGAGCTTAAGAGAGATTTTGTTGGAGAGCACTGTGCTTGTATTCTCCCCAGCCAAGGAGAAGATGTGGGGTCCTTCTCCTTCAAGGTAAGAGAAAGGGGCTTCAGTGAGACCATTAGAAGGTTTGATATGGTCTCTCTGTAATTATTGGGACAGAGCACTGGAAGATCTGCCTGGAAGATCTAAAGATTAGCTGCTCTAATGGTACACACATAGGAGAGGTGCTTGTCGGGTACTGCACTCCCAGAGATGGTCATGGCGAATGACTTTCAGTGTTTCTTGCAGGCTGGGTAGAAGGCATGTTGGGGAGACAGTCAGCCTGGATCGATTTGAAATCCCACCTAAGAAGATCCCATGGAAAAGTGACTGACCCCAACTGAGAGGACCCATAGAGAGTGGACCACCGGGAAAAGCAGCGCTGAGGAGAGCGTAGCCAGCCAGAGGAAAATGCAACGTGTGTGTCAGGGGAAATGTAGTTCAATGTTCCCAGTGAGGGCCTCAAAAGAACCCATAGAAGAGCCCATGAAAGGAGTCACCCCTAAAGTCCTTCTAGGCAGTGAAGACATCTCAACAGTTCTCACAAGTGAGAGCCTTCCTGCCACCTTTGCATCTTTTCTCCCCCTACCTGTTCCCAGCAGGGTCAGAAACCCTGATCACCAACATGAGGACATGCAAAAGGAGAGTAAAGGGAAACCCCACTGCCTCTCACCGGGGCAGGCTCCGGTTTGCAAAGGGGGGCAGATTTAACAGTAAAGCAAGTCAGAAGTTTTGATTATTACAGAGACTAGACTCGTTTAATAACTGAATTGAGATTATGTTGGCAACTTCCAGTGACCCTAGGAGTTTCTGTTACTTGAGATCAGAAAAGGCACGGGACTAACAGAGTTTTCAACCAAAGGCAGGGAAAGAACTTCTCCTACTGAATACTTTGAGAGGGGCAGTAAGAGAGAGAGAAAGGGGGAAAAGTGGCTTGTAATTGCATTCCATAAGTTTCTTGTTCAGTTGGGGCTGCACTTACAAGCTTTATCTCCATTCCAACCAGGACCCGCTGCAGACTGCTGTGGCACCAAGGGCTCCAAAGAAGGCAAGAGACAGAACAGAACGGACCTCTTTTCATTTTATAAAACCCCTTCCCTGTCCCCCACCGCTCCCCTATAATTCTGTAAAGTTCCAGCAGATCATGCTGTTTAAGGCCGTCTCTGGGATAGAGGGAAGTACATGACAGAAGAAGGATTCTGGGAGACAGGGAAAGGTTGGAAGGAGGCTTTTTAACAAAAACGGAAGAGTTAGGGCAGCGGAGGCTAAAGCATGAGAGGATAGGATTCCCTAACAGGCAGAAAGAGAGTGAGGAGTGGAGAGGGCACCATGGGGTGAAGGTTCCGACTCTGGGGTCATACCGAGGCCACCATTTTGGTGGCCTTACTACTGGTACATCAGCAACAGGGACATGAGGGGTAGCATATGACAAGTACAAGGCAAGCTAAGAAAGTGTTGGGGCTCAGAAAACAACACCCTAAAAGGAAGGGCTCAGAAGTAGCCTCAGAAGCAGATGTTTTCCTCTGACTTCTCCTGCCCTCCTGTCTCTCAGCCCCATTCTCCAGCAGGACTAGCCACAGAAACTAGAATTCCTCTTCCCCAAGGTAGGTCACAGAAACCAGAACCCCTATTCCCCAAAGCCAGCCATAGAGCCTATAAATATTACTCTAAGTTTCCCTTCCACCTTTCTGTGTACAAATAGGCCATAAAGAAATTATTTGACCTACTTTGTTTGTCTGCAGGTCATAAGACCCTCATTCCAGAAAAGGTCTGACCCCTCACCCAGAAGGAAGGAATGCATGCTCCGAGAGGCCAAAAATAATCTAGACAGACAGGCCTTGCTGGGTTTCTCCACTCAGTCTGTTAACACTAGATCATACCCTTTTTGTCTAATCATATTTCTACACGCTGTCTATACTTTGTCGAACTTAAGCATAAAAATGGACAATTTCCCCTGTACCTTTGGGTCTTCATTCTGAAGGCTTGCATGTACACACATTAAATACATTTGTATATCTTTTCTCCAATTAATCAGCCTTTTGCAAGTTGATTTTTCAGCAAGCCTTCAGAGGGCGAAGTGAAACCTCCTTGACCCTTACTAAAGTCAGAGACTAAAGCTTCCTGTGCTTCACCTAGAAATACTCAGGCAAAGTCCTTTCGTTGCTTTACACCCAATTAAGTCGGTCATGGGGTCTCTCTCTCTCTCTCTCTCTTTCTGTGTGTGTGCGTGAGAGAGAGAGAGAGAGAAACAAATACATTTTCATGAAGTACAAGTAAAATTAACATCATTCCCAATGGTCTGATAAACGATTTTTGTATTGTTTCTAAGAGACAGAGAAAATCTGGGAGATGTAGTTTAGGTGTCAAAATGATAGAATTCCTAAGGTATTTTATTGTTTCAGTGGAAGCAATGGGTCAAAATATTTGTGATTAGTGCTGTCCCAAAAACTTGAAAGTTAACAGAGCTTTAAATAACCATTAATTCACATGCATACTATATTTTCCATTTATAACCCATCCCCAAATCAGCTTCTAACAATTTCATGCTGTTTCTCATGTACTCTGTCCACAATGCACGCCCCTTACCAAGACATGCTTTAAAGCTCAGTGCTATACAATGGCTAAAAAGAAAACATAAAAGGTCCAAAAGTAAGTGATAAAAATAAATAAAATAAAACTGAATTATGTCCATGCTAATAACTGGAAATCTTATGAAACCCGTAAATACTAATGTAGAAAACATCTACTCATCCATCCATCAAGACTTGACATAGAGGTCATCTACTGTATGGTGCCTTCTTGAACCCCCAAATGGAAACTAGTATTTGCTAGAACCATTACCTGCCATGGGTAGCAGATAGCATTTTCTGCATTTGAATAGGTAAAGAAACCAAAGCTCAGAAAGATGAAGTAACTTGCTCAAGGGCACACAGTTAGTGCCTACAAGTGCCCCAGATGGAGGGTGGGAAACTAACCCATATTACAGATGGCCATTGCCAGGCAAAGTGCTAATCATGGTAAGTGCTTCCTTATTTCACACAATGGCCTCTTAGGTAGCTAATATCATCCCCCAAGGACAGATGAGCAAACTGGTCCAGTCTTGCCCAGTGTTGCAGGGACAGTAAGTAGCAGGCTGGGACTCCAATGCAGGGCTTGTGGCTCAAATCCTGTGGGATTCTGAGTTACTACATTGCCTCTTCTTTAACGGTCCCTGGAATTGTCTACTCCACCCCACTTCTGCTGGCTAGACCTCAGTCCTCACCTAGATTACTGCTGGTAAACGTATCTGCCTCCTGTACTTTGACCTTGCTGTTCCACAGGCCCCAGCACCTGCTATAGCTGCCTGTCACCTATCAAATGAGCTTAAAAACCACATGCCTAGATTTTACCATCTTCTATCATCTAAAGCAGCACGACTTTCCTGAACATTATTTCTATCAGACATAATTGTGGGAAACTTTAAAAAGAGTAAAAAAAAAACATTTCTGAATATCTTTTCCAGGGAATAATTAGGCATTGTTTAAGGAACCCTTTCTGTACCATCTAGTTTTATAGGGCCGTACCTTTCATTATCTTTAACTGAGCCGCTTTACAACTCTATAAATTGGGGACAACTGATAGTAATGCAAATGGATTTTGTCAGTGCAAAATGTGCAAATGTAAACTTCACCTGGTCCCCAAGACGCCAGTTTTCCTTAGCGAACTCCTTTCAGCACCTCTGACGGCCTGTACTTGTGTCTGCGCTCTCCTTGGAACCAGCTGTACCATCCTACTGGGTCCCTCAGTAATTAATGAGTCAAATAAAATCTCTGGCATATGTTCATTTTATGTTTGAAAGGCAGTCATGATTTTACCTTTTTTTTAAAAAAAAAAAAATATTCCTTAACATTTTCCACTGCTGCCTGAGATACCTGCCAGTCAGCCTGGATTATTCTATTCTATCCTAGAAACACAGTCTGTTTACTCCTCCTTCCTTTTCAGCTCTCCCCTCCTCAGGGACCACAAACACACACACACACACACACACACACACACCCCAGGAACATCAACCTTCCTTCAGGGAGAGACAGGGAAAGGGGAGAAAGGGAAAAGGGAATATATAATAAGAGCAAATTAGACCAAGGTCGGCAAACTTCAGCCCTTGGGCCAAATCTGCTTTATCACCTTTATAAAAAATAAAGGATATCGCAGCTCAGCCACATCCATTCACGTACGTGCTGCCTATGGCTGCTTTTGTGCTACAGCGGCAGAGTTGAGCAGCTGCGGCAGACGGTCTGGCCGGCTAAGTCTAAATACTTACTAGCCGGCCCTTTATAGAACAAGTTTGCTGACTTCTGAATTGGTAACTTCACACGTTACCCTTCACAGCATTTATAGTCTCATGAAGGGAAGTAGTGAGCATACACAGACAAGCATACAAAAGGACAACAAAACAAAGTGGCTTTCCATGTACGTGTGTGGGTGGGGAGGATGACATTCAGGACGGGAGTGCTGAGTGTGGACGCAAACGGAACTACTGCGCTACAGTACCTCCAAAGCGGAACAGTAAAGCCACGCCATGTAAATTAATTTATTTATTAGCTTATTGCAATTTTTATTTTTATTTTTACTGCAAAATAGCTGAATATACTGAAAGACAGTATGATCTACATAAGTGCTTAACTCACTCTAATATTTTGTCATATTTGTTTCAGATTTTATTTTCACAGACTTTCTTTAATCAGAATATTTGGCTAAGTTTTCTCTCATCAATTGACTATGAAATGAAGGGGTTCCATGGAACATTTATTCTACCCAAGACCTAAGAAATTTCCCAGCGGTAATGACTTACTTATTTTAAAATCTTGCTTTTGTTTTGTCTCATATTTATTTTTAAAAAATAAGATTCAGATGGTTCAAAATTCAAAAGGTACAAAAGAATAAACAGTGAGACATTCTCCTCTCACTTCTGGACCCCAGCCACTCATTATTATAAACAATGTTATCCATTTCTTATGCTTCCTTCCAGAGATATTTTATGCATATTTGAGCAAATACATATGTACATTTATTTTTCCACTTTTTTTTACACATTATTTTTGTTCACGCAATACTTTATCTTGGTAATCCTTCCAGATCAGCACATACAGAATTATCATTCTCTTTTTTCAAGATTTCATAGCTTTCCTTTGTGTGGATAAAATATAATTTATTTGGCCACTTTTTCCCCCCATGACATTGAGATTGTTTCCAGCCTTTTGCAATTACAAACAAGGCTACAATGAATAATCATGTACATTTGTTGCTTCCTCCAAACATAACAATAGCTTAGGCTGAAAAGTGGAATCGCAAGTCAAAGAGTATGGGCACGTGCAATTTTGATAGGTATCGCCAAATTGCTTTCTGTAGAGAAGTCCCCCAAATTACACTTCCACCAGGAACGCGTGAGGAAGCCCAGACCCTCGCTCTCACAAGTCTTGTTAGCCTTTCTGATCTTTGCCACTCTGAGAGGTGACAAATGGTATCTTGGTGTAGCTGTAAATTATATTTTCTTCACAATGAATGAAGCTGAGCATCTTTTCATATAGTTATATCGTTTGTGTTTGCATCTCTAAAAACTGTACGCTCAAGTACTTTTGGTCCATTTTCTTTTGGGTGTTTGGTCTTTTTTAAGTGCAGGGGAGTGGCACTTTAAAATCCATCCAAAGTGGCATGGCCATGATAGAGCCTGGGACAGAGAAGTCACTCAGCCAACAGTCACTTGTAAATTCCTTTCAGATAAACGACCATGTCAAAGAACCACGGGTAGGCCTTTTGCTTCAGTGGCTCCCCATTACCTACAGAATCAAGTGCAGGCCCCTCAGTATGACATCCAGGGCCCTCCATGCCCTAGAAATACCAAATAGCATGTGCTACCAGCACCCCCCTTCAATTCCCACCTCTTCATCTCTGTCTTTTGGGTCATGCCCTCTACTCCCCTCTCTTTGCCCAGACTTGAAGATTCAGTTCATGCATTATGTTCTCCAGGAAATCTTCCCTGAACTGTATGCCGGGCCTTTCCTCAGTGCTTCAGTGGGACTATGTGCAAACTTATATTAAAATTATCTGTAAGTATCCATCTCCCCTATTATTCTGTAGTCTCTTCAGGGTCTTTTTTTCCTCAAGGAAGATAATTTATAAGTGTTGACCAACCTGAAACTGTATAAAAAATTAACCATATGATTTTGAACATGCCCTCCTGGGGTCTTGGTTTCCTCTTCTGTAAAATGAAAGGGTGAGATTGGATAATTTCTGTAGTCCCTCTTGGGTCTATGAACACATGAACCAGTGGATGAAGGAGGCATCTGATAAGGATTTATACACTAGCAAAATACACAATGGATTAGGAGCTGGGTTAGAGTCAGAGTCCAATTAAGAGATGGTTGTAGTAAACCAAAAATGAAGTCCAGCAAAAATGGACCCTGCTAAGATGGTGGTAGCAGAATAGAATGGCTAAGAGAGATGTTTTTCAGCAAAATTATTTATGGGTCTTGGTGGCTAATCGGATAGAGATGGCCACCATCAATCCTTCCCTTACTGTGTGCACATCCTGCTTCTCATACCAACAGAGAAGGCCTAAAAGCCCATCCTGTTGAATCTGGAGGGACCTCAGTAACTTTTCTGACCAATAAAATGTGATGGAAGTAAAGATCTGGGGCTTCTAAAGCGAGGTCATAAGAAACCCTGTGCTTCCAACTGAATATTTTAGAAGGCTCTGGGAGAAGTCAGCTGCCATGCAGAAAGACTAATTTAAGACCACCATGCTGTGAGGAAGCCCAAGTTACCCACGTGGGGAATGAGAGATTCCCAATTAGCTCCCAGCTTCACCCAGCCCAGGTGGCAGATATGTGAGTGAAGGAGCCTTCAGATGACTCCAGCCTCAGCCACCACCTGAGTGCCACTGCAGGAGGGACCAAGCAGGAACTGCCCAGCTGAATGCAGTCAACCCCCAGAACAATGAGAGATGATAATAAAAAATAATAAACTGTTGTTTTAAGCTACTCCATTTTAGGGTGGTTTGATACACAGGAATAGGCAGCCGAAACATAGAGGAGGCAGCAGACACAGGATAATGAAGTGGGAAGCACAGAAGATGGATTCTTGCATACCCAGATTTCAATCCCAGATCAGCTTACTACTAAGTGGCCTTTGGCAAAGCTCTTAACCTCACTAAGCTTCAGTCTGTTCATCTGTAAAATGGTATGATTATAGTTCTCACCTCTAAGGGTTATCGTGAAAACCAATGGGATGACATAAATGAAGCTACCCAGCATGCTGACTACAGGCCTTTACTAAATGGAAGGTTATAACATTAGAGGGAGAATCAAAGATAACTCAAGATTAATGAGAGAATGGAGACAGAAATGATATAATGAGGGTCAGGAAAGAGTTTTAGGCTTGTTAAGTCTGACATCCAAGGAGAACCTCTGCACAGCCTCTGTGACCCTAGGCCTCCTAGCAAGGTCCTCAAGACCAACTGCGGGACTGATTCATAGGAGAAGAGAAGACGCAAAGGGGAAACCTGGAGACTGGGACAAGATGTTGATGATTTATACTGAGGATTATGTTAATTTGTGCCACATTAAAATTAGTAACAAGGACTATACCTGCCATTCCACAGCCAGCCACGCCATACTATAATGAATCCTCCGTCCAAGCAGCTGCCAGGGCTGGCCATACGTACGCAGGCTGTGCTGTGGAGGGACAAGGGAACTCCTTTTTGCTGTTTCTACTAGGTGTCAGGCCCTGAGCTGTGTCTCCACAAACATTCTCTCTCTCAATCTTGGCAATCCCACTGGTATTACTGCCATTCTACAGAGAAGGAAGCTAAGGCTCAGAGAAGCAAAGTAACTTGCACTCGGCCACCCAGATAGTAAGTAAGATAACAATACCAGTAGTGATGATGATGTTAAGCAGAATTAACTGAGCAGTAGCAGGCACTGTTCTAAGCACTTTACGTGCATTATTTAATTTAATTCTCATGGCAACCAGAGGTAAATACTATTTCTGCATGTACTTACAGATGGGGAAACTGAGACACATTGAAATTCAGTCTTTTCCCAAGGCCATGCTGTTGATCAGAGGCTTAGCTAGGATATGAATTTATGAAATCTGCCCCAGAGCTGAAGCTCTTGAGAGCCCCAAGCTTGCTCCTACCTTTTCCACTATGAGGATAGGACGGGCCCACCTAATGGGTCTGAGTGGAGGCCTATCTAATGGAATTTCTGTTGGATGGATGCCCCAAGTCCCATCTTATCACACTCCGCAGTTAAAGTGCAGTTACCAGCAGTTACTAAATATCCCCTGGACTGATAATGAAGAGGTTTTACCATATGGGAACCCTGCGTGGGAACTCCCCATTCAACCACTACAGAGGGTGGCCAGGGGCAGAATTTAAGGAACAGCTGGGAAGAAGGGGAGGTAGACTCCGACACTCCACCACAAGGTGAGACACACACCTTGCGGGGTCCCCAGCCACATGTGATCTGGGCCCTTTGAAGCCCAGAGAAGGGGAGGCCAGGGAAGGCCGTGCCATGGGCACTGGTCTGAAAGAGAGGGAGAAGCCAGCCAGGCCCCGGAAAGTGGGGTCTGGCCACCCCTTTCTGAAGAGGCTGGGCCTCCCGTTCTCCTTTCTACAGCTGAGCCCCAGTCTTAACAGACAGCAAAGCCACCTCGTAGAACCTCGCCCAGTTTTGAGGTATTTGGTAGGAATCGCAGCACAGGGCCAAAATGAACGCCTTTTTTTTTTTTTCCTATTTGAATCCATAAGACTGTTGGTAGTGTGACGGGGAACAGGAAAAACCTCAAAACAGATTATTTTACAAAATAACATAACTCAATTATTTTCAGACGGCAGAAAGGGAAAATCCATTTCTCGCCACATTTAATTTTCTCACTCTCTCTCCTTTATCCTTCCCAAATCTCCGTCCCGCATCTGGAATGTGATCCTGATGTGCACTCCCCGTCCTCTGCCAGAAAGGACTCCGGTTGCTGCATTCTGCCAAGACACTTAATCCAGGCCCCGCCCTCATTAAAACTGCCGGCGGAGAGGGAGGGGGAGGAGCAAGGGCGTGGGGCTCTGTGCGGGCTCCCAATGCCTCAAATACTTTCGCAAACCTGGCAGCTGCACCGCTGCTCTTGGCTGCTGCAGCCCACACCCTCCCAGAGAAGCCAGTCTGCCGGAGTCCCACTGGGGAGACTTGCTAAAACATACACCGCAGAGTGAGCCCGTCAGCTCCCACCCCAGCCAGGAGTAGTGGAGTAGTGGCCAAGGAAATGCACAAGTCCCAGCCTGGCCATCCCAGTAACATCCCAGTGACAGGCACCAGAGCGGGCAACGGACGACACGGTCATCGCTGATCTGAGAGTCCCTGCAGTGCAGGTGTCCTGCAGCAGGCTCTCTGCCCACACACTGGCCACCACGTCGAGAGACTGAGTAGAGCAGCGAGACCTGCTAGGTGCGAGGCAGGAAGGCAGGACGAAGAGGAGATGTTCCTTTGCATTCTCTCCATCACCTAGGGCATGCCGGGAGGTGGTGGTCCTTGGCCCAGAAGACACGGGACATGAGTGGAGCAGCTACCATGCCCGGTGCAACTACTAATGCTGGCAGCAGTGACATGGATATGCTCTTCTTACCCCAAATCCACAAGGAAAATGGCGTCTTTCACACATTTGAGGTGTGCAGCTGTGGTCTTGTTCTGCTGCCCTCTACGTTGGACCTGACTGCCACTTTGCATATTGTCCCTTGGTGTCTTCCTGGTATATAGTACTGCTAATGTTTGGGGAATAAAACTCTCCTCAGGGAAGAAGCTATGGATGTGGGGAAAGTGGGGGAGGGAGCCGAGGGCAGTTCCAGGCTCCTCAGGGATAGCATAGCTACGACAGACCTCATCTCACCTGAGATAGGGCCGGGGGGCTACATGCAGAAGGTGGACTCCCCCAAGAGAGGAGTGCACGCTTATGAGCCCTGAAGGCCATGGTCTCCTCTGCCCGAGCTTGCTCAAGAAGGGTTAGTAACCCTGCTAAACCCTCCTCCCCCTCCTTCCTTCCCTCCTTCCTCTTCCTTCTCTCCCTCCTTCCCTTCTCTCCATTCTTCTGTTCATTCATTCAGCATATTTTCATGAAGCGCCTACTCTGTACCAAGAATTTTTTCTAGGCGCTGAAGACACAGTAGAGAATGAGGCCAATAAATCTCAGCTTTCAAAGAGCTTCATTCTATTGAGGGTGGGGGAAGATATACAATAAATAAATAAGAAAAGAAATGACCTCTACTGATATTGGGCTGTAATACATGTGTAACGAGTATGAGAGAACGGGGGACTGGACAGGGAGTGGCTGCAGGGCCACCGCGGCTGGATGCTCATGGAGGCCACTGGGCCCCAGAAGTGACTGTCCGCAGAGCAGTCACAGCTTCACTGGGAGAAGAAACTGATCATAGCCAATCAGAGGAACCTAAATTGGAACATCTGGGGAAGTGTTAGCCTAAGACTCTGTTTAGACACACGAAGAAAATACCACTTCTTGCTTGGCCTGGGTCCTGCTGATCCAAGTTCAGTGAAGCAGCAGCATAGGCCTTGGGCCCTGCCATCCACAGCTCAGCTCTCTGAGACCCAGCCTGACTGCCCACGTGCACGTGCCCAGCTGAGCAGGGGCCGGGCTGACAGCTTCCTTCCTCTCCCAACTGACCGGCAGCCCAAGACAGTGTTCTTAGTTTGCTATCCTTCCTCTGGGCACCATCAAACAACACACGATCCAGTAATACTTGGAGCTACAGGTCCATATTTGCCACAAAAACAAGACACAGACCTCTGGGCAGATGGGGAAGTGTAATAAACTGAGACTTTCCTTTAGAGCCTCTCTTTTGAGCATGCGTAGCACATGCTCACACAAACACATGCACACACACATACACACACAAAAGAGGCAAATTCCAAACTAGCTGGAAGAAAGCATGTCTTGCTCAGGAACTCATCATGTTTAGCAGCCAATTTCAAATAAAAAAGAACTCCTTGGTGAGTTGGGTGTAAGGAGGCCAGGATTAGCACTCACCTTATGCAGTGTGCATGTTATATCAGTCTTGTATTACACACAGTTTTGCTCCAGGAAAACCTCTACTTGAAACATGATGTGATCTGCAGCACATAGAGATCTCCATAGAGAGGACTCGCAGCCCAAACAAGGTCATGGACAGGAAAGAATCTAGCACAGCGCTTAACTCATGGTCAGCAATCAGCAAATGTTATTTTTGTTTTACAGAACATTTTTAATGCTTCCATGTTAGAACAACAGGATTCCTGGCGGGTGGCAGCGCGTGGGGGCAATCATCAGATGCAATAGATTTATCCATTTGCCAAACATGAGCATAGGCCCCGAAGAGGCACAGGAAATGCAAGAAGGAAGAACAAGAGAAGCACGAAGTTTACTGGAGGGACATGATACAAGAGGAGGTGCTCTAAGCACGACCAGACTTCTGTAAAAGGTATGTACTGACTACACTCCATGCCCTGCCTTGTCTAGGCAGTGAGGCAGGATTTATTCTATACTGGGGAAACTTCAAGATAATCCGGTCTCCATCCCTCAAGCCTGGAAAGGTCATGCGGCCTGCTCAAGGCTACACTGCAGCCTACCTACTGTCTGGCGGGCTCATTCTATGGCTATTAGCAATTGCAGGGGTAGAAATAATATTGGAGCCCAAAGTATGTAAAGGTGAGACCTCATGAACCAAGCTCCATGACACCCATGGCTTTGCCTGGCACACAATGGGCACCCAGTACATTTATGTTGAACTAATAAAGGAAGAGCCTTTAGTTCATCAAGTACTTCCTGAGCCACAATTTGGAGAAGTACGACCTGGGATCAAGGTGGAAAACTGAAGGTGGCTTCTCAGTCCTTCTCCAACTACATCAGTCTATAGCCACTCTGCTGGCTTCCCGCCTGACACCCTCCGTCCTTTGGCTTCTGGACACTTCTCCCTTCTGGTTCCCTCAGGGCTTCGTAGCTTCTCCTCAGTCTCCTTCACTGGCCCCCTGTCCTGGAAGCCTCTTGGAAACTGGTGCTCCTCAAGGTTCCATCCTCAGTGTCTTCCCCCCTCCATCACCAGCAAGCTCTTTTGCTCTCTTTCCTTGCACGTGTGAGGATCTCATCTGTTCCCACATCACTTCCCACATTTACGAGGAAGGAAACTAAAGCTCATAAGTCCCACAGCAGCAAATGGCAGAGGCAACGTTTGAATCCAGGTCTATCTGATTCCTAAGTCCACCCTCCCATGCAAAGGAGCTGGGATTTTATCATCCAGGCACTGACTGAAGAAGCAGTATGGACACTGTGTTCTGTAGATAACCTATAAATCTGTGGCTCCTATCGCTTTGGGGTCTAACAGACCCTTTAGAGAATTGTATGAAAGCATGGACCTTCACCATAAAAGCTTTGCATGTGAGTGTATTAGTAGAAAAAACATTTTGTACACAATTTAAAGGGCGTCCTGGATGCCCCAGAAGCTCACCAATGACTCCCTCTAGGTCATTAAGAACCAACCCATCCTATAAAGACTCAGAAAACACTTTTGAAGTACTTTAAAGAAAACCACAGTTTAGGTGTTCTTTCCCATCTGCTCTGACTTGCTTTTGTAAGCAAACTGAAAACTAAATCACACGATGGTTTTTTTGCAACCAGATTAAGTGTTTGCTAATAAAAATAGCAAGGACACTACTTTTATTAACATGGCTTATTTATTAAAAAATTGCAGGTGGCCCAAGCCAACCAAAGATGATGTGTCATATAAAGATTTCATTGTCCTCATCCCCACTGTTCTTCTAGGAGCAGTGTCCCTGGATAAAAAGAGTAGCTTCAAAGTGTAGAAACATGGCTTCTGCTTCATGTGCCATGCACCTGTTGGCATCAGAAGAGTGTGACCAGAATGCTGTGATCACTAAATGAAGTCTCATGTATAGAGTGCTCAGCAAAGTGTCTGTGCGTGAGGTGGTGCTGAATGAGTGCGAGTTCTCGCCTGAAAGGTCCTTGGAAAGCTGGCCCCTGGCCTGCCAGTTCAGCCCCATCCCCGATGCTCTCGCTCACCCAACCTCTGGACAAGCCACATGGGCACAGCTACATTTCCCGGAGCTTTTGGGCTTCTGAGCCATCACTCATGCTGTTCCCTTCTAGAATGCCCTTCTACCAATGTAATCATACAGAAAATTCCATTAGGACCCAGCTTAAGTGTTAAGCTTTCCTTTATCCTCCCTCAACACCTTGGTTGGAATTCACCCTTCTTTCATCGGGGCTCATAACAGCACTGTGGACAAGCCCCAATCGTAGCACGTGTACAGTTATTCGTTTCTTCCCCCTGGCATCTCTGAGCTCTCAAGGACAGGCCCCAGGTGTCTAACGTTTGTATGCCTAACTGACCGCATAGGATCTCAATGCGTACTCTTAGAAATGAACTCAACTATACCAGCAAATCCTTTCTAAGTTCCACCGTGTCTAGAAGCTTTAGTTAAAGTTCCACTGTGTTCCAATTCACCTGGTTTTTAAAGACCTACACTTTTCAACCCGGTTCCTAACAGATCCAGCACACACAGTAACACCTGCTACTTGGTAATGGGGCCATGACTGTGGGAAACATCCTGTCATTCATCTCCGTACAAACTCGTTGCCAAGGGAAAGAAACATGTCCGCCTCTCAGAAAGAATGGCTGGCAACCAGCAGGGCTTTGAGTAAACTCAGGCCATGTGTCGGCAGCCAGAAGTTTGCCTTGTGGACCGATCATCCAACTTTAACCTGGCTGAGGACCGCACGTAACAGAAACAGTAACACCAGGAGAGGCGGTCCTGGAAGCCTCAGTCTTCCCAGATGAACATTCAACATGTTCCTGGTTGGGAAAGGATGCTAAGGAACAAAGAGCACAGGAAAGCATCGACTCTGTTAGAATCACGAACCTGCCAAAAATAAATGGACAGCGTAATCTTTTCTTTTGTTTAATTACTGGGCCAACTTTGGAAGCCAAAGAGGAAGATGTGAGAAGCACAGGCTTGTCATGAGTCTCTAAAGGGCTTTCATCGGGGTAGCTGCACAAATGTATTCAGGAGTGTCAGAAAGATCCAGGCTGGCAAACTGGAGGCGGTAATGCAAAATGACAGAAAGTGGTGGTTTCCTAAATGTAGACCAGGGTAAACTAGTTACCATTTTTTGATAACTGACTTCTAAAGCTATACGGCCCTTGGAAGGATATAAGGAGATAAAAGCAAAGGCCTGGACCAGGTTGGGAGAGGTTGCAGAAAGGAAACAGTGTCTGTGTCATTTCCAGACCAGTCTGGCCATGGAGAAAACCATCACCAGCCCAGAAGAGGGGCCGGGCAAACACCATCTCCACATCTTGGTGACAGTCTCCATAAGACATGGAAATAGCTGTGGCCTTGAGCTTGCTGTCTTCACACAGATAATAAAAGCAAAGAGCACATGTGAGAGGCATTTCAGTATTATGTTGAGGTTATAAAAACTTGCTTAGTTTATGTACAAAGAGGAACATAAGAGCAGATGGCTGGGAGAAGCAGCAAGGTTGGAAGCCTCATGAAATCCCTAAGTTGGGAGAAAAAAACAGTATTTAAAGGATAAAATCAATCAACAGAAGCAATATAGTTTAAGGGCCTATAGTACAAGTCTGTTTTACACATGTGTACTTTTCCTAAAGAAGGGATTTCTTTTTCTTTTTCTTTTCTACTAACGACACATATACAGCATGTTAGGGTGGGAAATGCAGAAAGCTCAGCTCAGCACCAGGTATCAGGCTGGCCCTGCCCTGGCTAGCTGAGTTTCAGCTTCCACTCTAAGAAAGACGGCCTTGGCTGATCATCTCTGAAACCCCTTGTGGCGCTCACTCCCTGTGATTGATTTGCCATGCGATGTTGGACCGTGAGGCAGAGGCTGTTTTCCCACAGAGTACAGACGGGCTTCTGCTGCTCCCCAGGGCGGCTCGCCAACCACTCCCAGATACCCTAGGACCACAGCTGGCCCTGGAGAGCACTTCCCGAGCAAAGGTCATCGGTACCCCAGCCGGTGCTCAAAGCAAAGCTATTCCAGCCGCAGCATGTTGGCAGGCTTGTCTAACCGTGTTCCCTGAACACAGAGACCCGAGTGGCCTCACATATCAGATCAGCTTAAAGGTAATAAAACCACCAGTTCTGCCGGCAGGGTTTCTTAGAAGAGTTACTAACAGGCTCAATGCAATGGAGAGTACAGAAGTGTGGCCGCGCTTTGCTCGCAATGGTGCACTGACGCACAGGAGACGCCCCAATCCGGGGTGGCACACCCTTGTCACCAACACTATCATTTTTCCGTGTGCCCTCCCCCAAGGCCTCAGCTCACCTCCCCTGCTCTCCTCCCAAACTTCCATGGACAGCTCAAGCATGTTGGCCAACCTTTCTAGTTGAATTTCCTTCAAATTAATGAAATTTGGCTTCAGAGTGCTACAAAGGGCTATGTCAGGAGATTTTTATTTTAGGCAATGAAGAAGCAAAAATTAAAATTCAAGTCACAAAATGTTCATTGGCTCCTTATGTGCCAGCGACGCAGAGAGGAGGTGACTTAACCAGTTACTGGCGGCCCCAGGTACAAGACTCAGGGCTCCCAGTTCCCAGGGAAGGGTTCGTTCCTGTTCTGTTTCTCTGCTCGGCAGGGAGTGACTGTCTGAATGCTAGGGCACTGGGCTCCCCACCAAGAACGCATGCTTCAAAACAAAGGCGCCAGAAAGGAACATTAAACAGACACCAATATCTCCTCATGTCATATACTGAAAAGCATAAGTTTGGGATATTTTTAGTGAGTGAATGTGGACAAAAATCAAGGACAAAACCAAGTTCAGCTTAAAATAATGAAATTAAAGTTATATGCCTCACCTTGTTTTTAGCATCACAATTTTCTTTTGGTTTTTTTTTTTTTTTTTTTTGGTCATTTGCAGTTTACACAATTATTAAGCTGGAAATGTATCACACCAACTGGGCAAGGATACACTATAAATGTGCTAGAATAAAATATAGATGGAGATTTAATTATCACGCTACTCCTGCTCTTTAAATAACAGCGTGTCAGCACTTCCATAAACCGGTTTGCATGACGTTAAAATTAATGGACTGGAAACCTCTGCTCCTGGTGAAATGGACCATACCCGTCTTTCCCTCCTGCTCTCCACCTCCTTCCCGAGACCAGCAGCATCTGGGCGCTCCTTCCCCGGGCCCAAGCTGCATCTCCAAATCTCCACCGCAATCACGAAGCCCCTGTTGCCCCTATTCCTATTCCAACCCAAACCTCCGCACGTGCAGCCTCATCCCACCTCTCCTAAACCCGTGAAAGCAAAACAAAACCCCAAACTGACTTTCTCAGTAATCCATTTTTCTCTTTCTACAGTGACCTTCGGCCACTGCTGGGCGTGGCCCACCCTTACCTGTGAGAGTGCCACAGAGTAACGAGATGATGGGGATGCTACCTCTCAGAGGTGAGACCCTCAGGGACAACACAGGCTTGTCAAGGCTGAGAGCATGCACTCCAGTGTCAGGGTCACTGACAGGTGCTAGGTGGACAGAAAAGGGACCAGAGCAGCCAGGGGCCACATCTGCAAGACGTGTGTAAATGGAGGGAAGAAGGGAGGTGGAGAGGTGAGCGGGCTCACACATCTCTGTCTTCTGCACGGGGTAAACACGCATGTGTGAATGAAGACGGAAGGAAGTGAGCAAGAGAACGGTTAATACTAAAGAGGAAAACAACTGAGAAAGGGAAACAATATTTTTAGTTGCTTTCCTGGGCCGGCCGCCTCTGTATCCATTTTGTCCTTTGTGTATAAGATATCTAATTTAATGCCCATAACTCAAAGTCACCTCATTTTCAATTACAACACTGACGTTCTAATCAAAAGAATTAAGCAATTTGTCTGTGATCTCACCGCTAAGAAGAACTAATGTGGGATTGGAACCCAGGTCAGCCCGCTCCTTCGTCCTCACGTCCCCACCACTCTACGCGGCAAAGCCCTGGAGGGTGGGATGGACTTGGGAACACAGGTAGGAAGGATGGTCCAGAAAGACAGAATTTATTTATGAAATCCAGAATGAATAGCTACAGAGAGCACAATACACATGTGACTACAAAGGAGAGTGAGTTTCATAGTGAAAAAGCCCGCATATCCAAACAAGAGCACTGCTTCCCTGTGGAAGGGTCACTCTGGAGGCTAGGCACTTGTTCCAAAGATGCTACTGTCACTCAAAACGTTCACATAACCCCTTGTTAGAACAGAGTCACAAAGCGCGTGGCACACTGTTTTTAAATAGCTCAGCGGTAACAGGTATTCCTCCTTTGGGTAAATTTGGCTTTTGAAAACAGCTAAATATCCTTTGGAACCAAATCAGGAACAAAAGCTTGTACTGGGAGGTGTTATTTTAATTAAAGGCTAAAACAGCCATTATAATTAGGAGTGACTATAAATTAAAGAGACTGTATCCTCTAAAGCTCAACCCGGCTCTGAACATGAGTAAGAGGTGAGCTCTGAGCTGTCTTCTGGAGCGGTGGTATGGCCGGAAGACAGACGCACAAGGTATCTCTGTTGAAAGCCAACATTCACCTGGATGTGCAGGCTGTGGCAAGCAGGTGTTCCGAGGGAAGACAAAGGTAACACAGGGAGTGTTGACGATTCTGGGGTTCAGTGTCTCAGACATCCAGGACCTGCTGGCATGTTCCTCAGACTAGCAATAGCAGCATTAATTGAGGCTCATTAAAACGCAGAATCTCAGGTCCATCCAGACCTACTGAATTAGAATCTGCATTTTAACAATATTTTCCGGTGGTTCTTCTGCATATTAAAGTTTGAAAGGCACTGGTCTGGAGGAGGAGGCCCTATGCCAAGGTTGGGTACAAAGGAACTGAAAAGACAACCTGGGATTGAGGTTCCCAGGGATGACCTAATAAACAAGCTTTTCAAAAGCTAAGATAAGCAGGAGTTTGATTAGTCTCGTTTTATAATTATCACAACTGTAAGTCCAAGATTTTCTCAGACAGTCTCAGTTTTAAACGTTCTGTTCCATGTACAGACCAAGTATGATGGGGGCTATGGGACAATGGGGATAGGCTCATGGGTTCTGGGAATGAGTATCGGGGATGAGATTGGCAAAGCTGTCACCATATGGGTATGGAGGGTGTGGAGACAGGCTAGCTAGCACGAAGGGCTGCCACGTGTCTGGATGGCCCCACTCCTCAGCTGAACAATGAAAAATTAAGCTGAAGTTGGGATGAAGGGAAGTCAGAGAAGGATCAATGTTAAGTTAGGAGAAAAACAGAACAGGTTTGTGCAGTATATACCAGAGGTGTACAATAGAACTTTCTGTGCTAACAGAAATGTTTTATATCTATACTGTCCAATATGGTAGCCACTAGCCACACGTGGCTTTTGGTCACCAAAAAATATAGCTAGCACAACTAAGAAACTGAATTTTAAATTTTATTTAATTTTAATGAATTTAAATGTAAAGGGCTACATGTGACCATTGACCACCATACTGGACAGCACAGGTGTATGAAAACATCAACGGCAGCCCCTCTGGCTGCCTCGGGCCCAGGGAGGACCAGCAGGATCCTTATCGAGGGAAGGGTGATGAATGGAGCACTACAGGTACCAGTCAAGTAAGGCAGAAAGGTTGCAACGAGTGGAGTTATATACACAGAAAATGGAGATCTTGATAAGGTCAAACTCTGCCTTTAAAAGTGTGTGTTCAGGGGGCCAAGCAAGGGAGATGTCCATCTCGTGGTGGCCCAGGGCAAGGTCCTAGAGCCCAGTGGGAGGAAGATGGCATTCACGTGGGAGGGTGATCTGGGGCTAAGTGGCCATCTACATAGGGTGGCAATGGGAAATTGATTACATTTAGGTGACTGAGCAAATAAGTAAATATATAAAAGATAATGGGAGCCCGATTTCTCATCATCAGAGATGAGAGTTACAAACACGGAAAGAGAGAAAACTAGAATGAATCTTATGTATTATATTGGAATTTAGATATGAGTGTAAACTCAAAATTTCCCATAAATATGTATGACACAGAAATTAATGTAGACATAAATACATGTGTAAATATATACAGACATGTTGCCTAGCTCTGTAACACAAAGGGTAAGAAGTGGCAACACCCCGACAGCAATAGGCACACTTACTGCTTAGATCTTGCCTTCTAAATACCGTTCTCCACTAAAATGGACCAGGGCTTCTTGGAAAAATGGCTGATTCTAGGGTTGGGACTGGTAAAGTACAATATAAGCTGGGAACATCTTGTCAGGCCAGAAAGCAAAGAGGTGCTCAAAGAATGCCATAGAAGACACTGGAGCCGGGCTGAAGTGGCTCTCACTGGCCAAATATGGGACAATTAGAGCTTGAGAGTAAATAATAAGAGTAATGGATCAGAACCCACTGAGTAAAAGGGAAACCCATGCGTCCACGCTGATATAAATAAATGACTGAGTAAGGAACAAATCAACATTACGCACCACCTGATGGGATACAAAAGGAGCACTTCCATCATTTTCCTACCAACAATTCACAACCTGAATCCAATCATGAGGAAACATCAGACAAATCCAAGCGGAGGGAGATTCTCCATAATAATGGTCTGCCTCCTTCAAAAATGGCAAGGTCATGAAAGTCAAGGAAAGACTAAGAAATGGTTGCAGAGTGAAGGAGACCAAAGAGATATGTCAGGCTGGGCGCTGTGGCTCACGCTTGTAATCCCAGCACTCTGGGAGGCCGAGGGGGGAGGATCGCTAGAGGTCAGCAGTTCGAGACCAGCCTGAGCAAGGGTGAGACCCCATTTCTACTAAAAATAGAAAAAATTAGGTGTGGTGGTGTGTGCCTGTAGTCCCAGCTACTCGGGAGGCTGAGGCAGGAGGACCACTTGAGCCCAGGAGTTTGAGGTTGCTGTGAGCTATGATGACACCACGGCACTCTAACCCAGGCAACAGAGTGAGACTCTGTCTCAAAAAAAAAAAAAAAAAAGATATGACAACTAAACACAATATGTGATCCTGAACCAAATGCTTTCACAATTGGTGAAACCTGAATGATGTTCAAGGATTAGATGGTAGTGATATATCAATATTTCCTGATTTTGATGATTATTTGTGGTTATGCATGAGAATGTCTTTGTTTATAGGAAATACAGCATAGGGGGTGATGGTGTATCACATCAGCAACTTACTCTCAGTAAGTTTCAGAGGAAGAAAAGATTTGTCTGCACAGGGTTTCATCTTTTCTATAAATTTGCAACTGTTTCTAAGCAAAAAAAAAAAAAATTTAAAAACAACAAAACTCTGTTCATCTATTTCTGGCCAATGCACTGCAAAGGGAAGTCGTTAGGGACATTTCAGAAAGATGTTCTTCCCTGGCAAAAAGAGGGAACCTCTTAAAGGAAAAGCACTTCCCTTCTACCTGATGCAGACATTTCCGTGTCAAAGCTGATACCTGGAGCTGCCCCAACCATCTTGCAAAAGGAGCAAAGCCACTAAAAACTCAGAGAAGACATCCAGAGGCTTGACATTGTTGAGCTGCTAAATTCACAAGCCCTCACCCTGGCTGCCTCCACATTTCTTGTTATGTGTGATTTATCACCAAATCCAAATTGTTCAACTAGAAAACCTGTTAGGGTGTGGCAAAGGCTCCTTCTCTCGCCACCCTTGTGTATGCAGAGCTGGACAGAGGGGCGGAAGAGAGCAGAGAGCCTTGGGAGCAAACTGGGAACTCAAACACCTTCCGAAACTCAACACCTGTTGACCCTCTCTGAGGATCCAGGTGGGCTTGACACAAAAGGCCCCAGAAAAGAATTCATCACGGGGGAAAAAGGGCACCTGGTTGGAGTCCTGGGTCCCACGAGTTGCTGCTGGGTGGGGAGGGCCGCTTCAGGTCCTGCTCAGGGCTGAGGCTGGGCTCCCCTCCAACACGGCTACCGGGAGAAAAAGGATGAACCCATGAGCATCAGCCGAAGTGGCTCAGCGGCAGAACATGTCCAAGCGTCCCTCCGCAGCCTCTGCGGGGTCTGTCCCTGCCAGAGCATCCGGGGCAGGGGCAGAAGGAAACAGAAGCGAAGGAGGTGAGGAAATTGGGAGCGGAAAATATTCAACTGTGCAGAGATCAGTTCAACAGGAGGTCAGCGAAGGGAGGGACACCTACACCAGATCACACCTCTGTCGTGTCTTCTCTCAGGCCATGCTCTGCCTCGGGGCTCTCCAGGGTCTACAGGGAGAGGACCACAGGCCTGAGCCCAGCACGAGCCCCTGTCTCTTTATCCCTTTCATCGCGTACGCCGCGACGGTCGCGCACTGCCCACAACGGTCTCTGTTACACAAACAGCCCCTTGCCCCAGCGTCCCAAAGCATACTGTAAAAGCTCGTCAGCTGTGTTATTTTTAAACTCCAGAAAATAAATGGGATTTAGTAGATGTTATTAAATAACACCTACTGTCCTTTTTAAAAAAAATAAAATAAAAACAGCATTTCAGTCAATCAACGAAATGAATATCAGCCTCTCCGTCTGGACGTTCGTCAGTCAGTCCACTTACTCCCCCGCCCACGCTATTAGGGATGTCTGGAACTGTCCTCACCTACTGCTAACAAGAGCCAATTCTCAGCGGTGGGATTTGGAGCAACTTTTTACTTTCTTCTTGACTCTCAACTGGATTGTTTCAATTCTTTATACTGGACACGTTACTTTTAGAAAAATAATATTAGGGCATTAAGGTCATGATTCTAAAAGAAACATAGCAAAAATCTAGTAAGTGGAAATTAACAAGGAGGAAGGAAGGGGAGGAGGGAGGGAGAGAGGAAAGGGGAGGGAGAGAGGTAAGAAAGAAAGGAGAAGGAGGATAGAAGAGAAAGCAAACAAAAGAAAAGAAAAACGGAAGAAACCGGGGGAGAGCGGGAATGCCGCCCACTGGGAAGGAACGGTGAGGCCATTTCCTGCTTTCCCACCTTAGCAAGTCTCAGGGACCAGCGTAGACTCTCCCACCCACTGTCACAAGTGAACCCCATGAGAAAGTTCACCAGAAGAGTCTCTGGAGGCTCACTGATGCCAACCTGCATGCCAAACAGCAACCTACAAAGGCAGCTAGGAAGTGTGAGGTCACCACGGCAAGGGAGCTCGGAAGGGTGGGCAGCCCAGCGAGCTCCCAGCACAGCGGGTAACAGGCCACATGCCAGGGCTCCTCCGGCTCCCACTTCAAGGATTTGGTTTGAGAGCCCAGAGCCTGGATCTACAAGGCAGATGGCATTTTACACTGTCTGGTTCAAGCTCCCACTCAGAGTTCCAGGACTTCTACCATAGCTTGGTATTTAAAGTGACCTTCTGCAAGTCACTTAACCTCTCTGAGGCTCAGGCCCCTCATCTATGGAATGGGGACAAGAGATCCATCCTGCGAGGTGGGAACCCAGCGTGTACACCAATAAGCAGGACATGCCACCTGCCCCAGCAAACACACAGTGCAGCCACACAGACTCGCAGTGCAAAGTAAATCAGCCAACGCCTGCTGCTTGTGTGCTAAGCTCCGAATGCTGAATGAAGCCTGGATGTTCAGATCAACATCAGGAATGATCGGGACTTACTGAGTACTTACGTGCTTTTCACATATTTACCATTCAATACTCATAGCATCCCGATGAGGTGGACACTTTCATTATTCCAGTATTACAAATTAGGAAACTGAGGCACAGGGAGATTAAAAACTTACCTCAAGTTATGAAGCTTGCAAATGGCAGTGCTGGGATTTCAATTTAGGCAACCCATCTCTTAAACACTATACCCTATACTTATTCTATAATAAATAATGTATGGCTCTCATTTTTAATGAGGCTGCATTTTTACATAGGGAAAGGCATGAAAACAAATATAAAATAATGCACTGTGATCTGTTTAATGGGACATGTGTGCAAAGAGGTGGCCTGGGAAGAAAATAATTAAATATCTGAGAGGGTTGGCAAAGATTTTCTAAGAGCAATGAAATTTAATCTGGGTTTTCAAGGATGAATAGGAATTTTTCTGGATTAAAAAATAGGTAAATCACATGGAGGCCCAGGCAGAAGCAACAGTTTGGGTAGACAGAGGTAAAAAAATGCAAAGAACAGCACAGAACATTGCAACGGCTTAATGGAGATAACACATACTAAGAATGCTAAAATGCTACGCAGAGCACAGAGAGAGTGACATCTTGAGAGGTGAACACAAGGCTAACAAAACCATCTGGGGACAGGCAAGGTCAGGACAAGATGGCCCGAGAAGAGACAGAGCGGCAGAGATGGCCAGTGGCTGGAGCGAGACACGGTGTGACTGCCCCACAAGCAGCCTTGGTAAACACTGGTCACGCAGGCCCCTGTTTCTATAGGAACAAAGGTGACGCCTAGGACAGAAGGCTCTATGCTGACAGCCCCGGAACTCTGACTCTGGTCTCCAGACAATGGCCAGACTCTGAAAATCTGGAGATTTTCATCTTTCCCAGGCCCACTCAGCTGGTTTGAGTTGGGAGGTCTTTTCTATTAATACCTTGCCCCATTTCCCCTTCTTTTACCTCCCACCAAGTATCTGTTACTGCAAGAGGCTGGTTATAGTTATGCCTTTCCCTTCTAATAATCTCAGCTTTCAGGCACAGATGAACCAAACCCAAACAACAGAATGAGTTCAAAAATAAAAGCCAAACGCCAACCCTGATGTGCTGAACATGCATGTTTGTAACTCCTCCGTCAACTACCTCCTAACCTCCCTGTGTTTCTCTAAAGACACCATAAAAGGAGAAATCAGAGCCGAAAGAACCTCACTGCAGAGCAGATCAGCATATTAATCTACAACAGCCCACATGCTCAGGGCATTACCTCATGGCCTGATTCTAGGTTCCACGTGCGAATCCAAATTGGGACAATGTGAAACTCTCCGGTGTCTATAGGTGGTTCAGACTCAGGTCCAAAGAAAATTTATCATGCATCACGTAGGCAGGCTCTGCTTTCAGATTCTCCCATGCTACCGTGGAGCATTCAGAAAGGTCGGAGCAGGGGCTACCTGAGTCATCCCCTAGGGAGTCCTCCAAATTGAAATTCATGGGGTGCTGGGATTGTGGGACTGGCCCAAGGTCACGCAGCTCATTAGGGAAACTCCAGGATTCAAAGCTCGAACTTCTGATTCTTCAATGTTTAAAACCATATTTTGAACCTAGTTCTCAGAGAAACGAGGAGATAGGATTTGGGGAGTATTAGAGGGGGAGTTTAATAATAAAACGGGAGGAAAATATGATTGAGTACAACCTTTTGCCAGGTACTACTGGGTATTTTGCATACATTTTTCTATTTAACCCTCATAATCCTTCAAGGAAGTTATCAGCACACCAATGTATACAAGGAAGGGGCTGAGGCTGGGAAAGGTGCGGGAACTTGCTCGCAATCATTAATAAATGACACTTCAGATCAGAGTCCCGTTTGACCTGAAAACTGGCCATCCCGCCTACATCACAGCACATTCAGAAATACTTTCCTAACCCTCAAGCCCTCCGGGAACGTCTCCTGGGTGCCTCAGCCCTCGACCAGGCCCATCTGGGGTTCCCAAAGGCCCTCTTCATGTGCACACAGAGCCTCGTCTTCCAGCCTGGCTGAGGGTGTCTCTCCTCCAGGGCCCAAGTTCCTGAGGATCTCCCAGAGCTCAAGAAAGACTTGCTGAGGGAATGGCCTGCCCAGCAGAATGTCCACGGCTTCTCTCACCCCAGCCCTAGCTGGGAACCTTTTAGCTATTTATCAGGCTAGACCTGTTTATCCAGTTTCGATTTAAGACAACCTGTTACAGGTTAACTAGTTGACCCTTGTGAGCTAGGGTTTAGCTCATAAGTCAAGTATTTGTGGTTTTTCTCCTGGGGTTACACACTGAATACAGAGGGCCAAGCCCTCCAGGGGCAGGTTTCCTCCCAGTGGGCTCTGCTGGCTCCTCACCGCTACCTCCCCCCGGAGGCCACTGCCTGGCTGGCTCTACTCTGGGTCTACCTGGACTGTAGCCACCTGTTCTCTGCAGGCGCCTGACCTGGGGCCCCTGCAGATTCTACCTCTGGCCTGGCTGCTGCAGCCACTACCACCAGCCTCTCACAGTTCTCTCTTGATTGGAAAATGACTGCTTCACTTTCTTAGTGGTTCCTAAGGATGGAACTAGGGAAGTGATTTAGTGTTGAACCCAACTGAGGCACATCCAGGCACACGGGACCGGGGTGGTCATCACAGCCTTTCCCCTCCCTGCACGCCTCCTCTCCCTTCCTGCCAACACAGAGCGTGTGCCGCGTGCACACAGACACGCTGATTTGTCCTAAGGTCTGGGAGGGCTTGGCGGACAACAGGCCCTCAAGCAAACGATGCCCATGCAGATGCTGCCCTTGGCCTCCCTAAAGCAGGTGCTAGAATGCAATCAAAGTCACCTCCAGTTGACCTCAATAAATAGCATTTTCCCCTGATGAAAGTGTGAAAGTCTAGATCATTTTGACAGGTTTGTGTGTCATTCTTCGAATCTCTACCACTTCCTACAGAAAAATTAGATTGGGGCCAAATCTGTTTGTTGCTTTGGACACTGAATCTGAATTATCGAATATGGGGAAATGAGTTACGAATTAAAAAATATTTTAAGGAACAGAAATGATGTTTTTAGATTTGAGTTTTGAAAGCACATCTTACAGAAATGTAATATTTTATGCCTTTTTAAAAAGTCTAATTCAGTGAAAGCTATTTTTTTCTTTGAATATGTGGGACTTCAAAACAGACTCAGGTATGGTTAAATGTGGAATATAATTGATGGCCAGTGATAACATCAACTGTTCCAGATTCTAATCTTCAACTTTAAGAAGAAATAATCATACCCAAATTACTACTTTACTTTTTTCCTTAAATGTTAAAATGATGAAGTATAAAATTCCTTGCTTTTAAATGTTGCTAATTAGAAATTTTAACTTTTTGATAACTTGAATTTTATGTTTAAATGGCAACTGAACTTCAGATTTAACAAAATATTACACACTTGTAGTAAAGAGTATTAATGTGTTTGTCTACTTCTTTCCTTGTATCGTTAGGCCTTCACCACTCAGACCAAGATTGTAAGATTTATTTTTGTTTTAAAAGTTGGAAAACAATAGCTCTAAGTCACTTACTTGATTAAAAAGGTTCTAGAGGCTTGAGCATTTGTGAGAGAGGGAGGGCGAGAGTGTACGTACATGCTTCGCAAGTGTTGGTGGAGCACTTTATTTCCCCTTCCTAATGGATTACAATGCAAAAGGCCATCCATCAGGGTGATTTCTCACCAATCTGAGAATTGTTTTTCATTGATTGTGTTTTGCTGTGGTCCCCTCAAGTTTGGCCTCCCCCACTCCATGCACTTCTACAAGAAGGATGACCTCAAGTGAGAAACAATCTCTAGCATCTGTTTGGGCCTTTGATTTTGTGGGTTTATTTTACACATCCTAATTCTGCAGGAAACTCCCTACAGATGTGGAGGAGCCCTCAATCACTGACCTCTTGTTAAAAGACAAACAGCCAGAAACCAGAAACATGACCGGGAAGATAAACAGCTGTTGAGGTCTGAGCTGCTTGCCAGAATAGCATCATCTTCACAAGTGAGCCTTGCATTCATCTTCACCGAGGAAGTTGGGCCTTGAAGATCCTTTGTTTAGTTACAGATGGTAGAAGCATGGCACACATACCACCCATCCTTCTCCCACACCCATGACAGACACCACTGATCAATCACTATCTCCTTTTCCTCTGAATCTGAAATTAGCCTCAGAATTCTTCTCAAAAAGGCGTCCAGTGAGACTCTGTGACACCATAGTAAATCCATTTACCAGACTGGGAATCTAGGTTCTAAGGGCTGAGGGATCAACCAAAAAATAAAAAAAAAATCTGTGCAATTTTTTTGGAGGGGCGGCATAGGCAAGGGCTTGGTTCAAGTCCTAAACAGAGTAGGAAATTCTGTTTCTTTGAAATACCGTCTCCAAACCCAACAGCACTGATTTAAGAAAAGAGCCCTCAACTGAAAGAAGTTGCTGGTGCTGACGAGTACTTGCATTTTCTGAATGTGAGCTGTGTGCCAGGCACAGCTCTAAGCACCTCACGTGAATGGCTCAGGGAATCAATAAAAGATGATTCTGACGCTAACATGACCCAGGATTCAAGACTTATTTCTCAGATCCAACGTGCTTCACAGATGAGTGCAGCACAAGTCACACAAGGCAGCTGCGCGCCCAGAGAGCGCTCACCCTCCCAGGACCCAGGCTCCATTAATTCTGCTCGGAAGGAAGGCCTTTCGAAAATCCCGCACAGCCCTGGCCCACCTGTTCCAGTCTGTCACTGCGCCACATTCTTTCTGAATGTGCAGCTTCAGAAAGAAGCAGGCTTTGTAACAGATTCCCCGTTGTCCCAGATGGACAGCACAGCTTCCATGAAGGATATGCACTTTCCTCCTTCCATCTACCGTATTTGCCAACAGTTCTGGGAGCTATGAGGGACACAAATCTACCAGCAACAAATCCAGATGAGGCCAAGGGCTTAATTTCAGAGAACTGGAGAGAGTGGAGCTGTTTTGTTGCTTCTCCCAGGCTGGTGTCAGACACTGGCATGCTGAGTCGCTTGCCCTGATGGGCTGGCATTTGGCCACAGCCCTTGGCCAATGCCAATTCCAGTGTTATTTGGTCCTCGGGGATTCTCCATGGATCCTGGGTGACAGCCTTGCACCAGCTGTCCCCAAGCTGGGGAATGAGAAAATAACAAGAACGATGATGAAAATAATAAGAAGAAGACGAACTACTCATTTTATTGGATGTTTAGTAAGTACCCAGAAAAGGGGCCAAAGACTTCACATACACTCTCATGCTTAATACCCAAATTCTTCTATGACCCATTAATCTAGAAAGGCTGCTGACGTTCACCTTAGAGAAAAGGGTTCTGGAGTAATCAAGTGTTGGACTCAACGCTAGAATTTTGAAAATGTCCTTTAACTCTGTTTCCCTGTTTGCAAGGAGAGGATTGCCCTTGTTTTTCATGTTCTCTGTCATGAAGAGAAATGAACCACATAAACATGCTTTGCACTGTCTTGGTGGGAAACAACTGAGCTCTCCGTTTATGGCTGCATGGTCGTTGATATATTGCACTGGTTTCCTGTTTGCTGGGTGTATCTTATCACACTGTCCTCCATAATGTGAATTCTAAACCTAAAAAACAGTCCTTCTTTAAATACTTCCATCAACCCAACTTGAAACTAAAACAACATGCTGGCAGGCAGCGAGTTTCTTGAGGGCAGAGGTTGTGTCTTACTCATCTCTGAATTCCACATATTTGGCATAAAAAAAACAGGCAATAAATGTTATTTGAGGATAAAGACCAGAGGGAGGGAGAGAGAGGGCAGAAAGACGCCACAAACTCTGTAGCATTATCTTGTCAACTGAAGTTCACACTTTTTCAAGGAGCAGCTACAAAACCCTGTAAGAGAGAAAGGTTTGTTGTGTGCTTAGTACTACCTGAAAAATCAGGTGTCTGGTGCAAATGTTGCCTTCATTAAGGGGGAAATATTAATAGCATTGAATAAAGTGCGAACCAAAGACCTAATAAGTCCTCAGCAACAGCCACAACCACTTGTACCCTTAGTCTGGCGGATTCTTGGGAAGATAAAAGTGCCCAAGCTGATGCCATGGGAATGTCATCCAATGTCACTGCCCTTCCACATCGTACCAGGTGCCAGCCACTCAAATCCACATTTTTCCTATCTAAAATTGTAGATGCCAGAATGACAAGGCTCCTGGCCAAGAAAAAACAAAGGCTCAGCCTAATTAGAGCATGTTGAGGGTGAGAAAGCTGAAGTGTGAGAGACCCACACATCAGAAATGGGAAACTAGCATGGGCAGCTGTTTGGAATCTCGGGGGGCAAGCCTGCACTTCCACAACACATTAACGACTTCGAGGACAGTAACAAGGGGGCTTTAGGTTGGCTATCCTCCTCCCCCCCAGAATACATGCCTGATCTAAAAGCCAAGCCTTGGAACGTTCCTCACAAGCCCATGTCCGCCTGGATACTCCAGAGAAAGGGAGCTGACGCTCAGGGGTTGGGGGCTAGTGCCTGCATCCCACCTGCTTCTTCAGCCAGAAAGCACAGCGCACAGTGGCTCTTCCTGCCACAGCTTGTGGACAACAAAGAGGGAAGATGTCCTTCTGACCCAAGCATCCTGGTCTCCCCCTGGGAGCAGCAGTGTTAGGGAGCCCTAAAGAAATGGCTACTCGAACAGAACCTGGATGAGCCAGACTGGACACCAAGCTTAAAGGGCAGTCAAAGGATTCATCACTCAAATATTTGGTGAATGTCTTCTGCGTATCAGGTACAATTCTAGGTGCTGATGACACAGTACGGCAAAACAGACAGACACATCAGCCCTCGGGGTTAACGGTCCCTACTTTCACCTTGTGACAGCAATTGGGCCATCAAATGTTAATGTCACTAGACTTTAACTGGGGTTCAAATCTCAGGCTTGCTGCATTCTAACTTTGTGACCTCAGGCACCTGGCTTCCCTGGGTTAAGGGAAGGATTAAACTAAGGCAGTAATTTGAAGAATCTGAGCAGGGTCCTTTTCTCCTTCCAGGTTTCCTGATTCCATGCTGGTGTTTCTCCCTCTGCATTCTACAGCCACGAATGTCCACACATGCATGTAGTCACGCACATACACATCATCCTTTAAAGAAGACTGACCACACCCTACATCTTTTCTCTCTTACCCTCACAGCCACCCTGCAGTGTAGGTATTTGTCGTGTCCATGAGAATGAATGTCTTTTGCAGACCTCCAACCACAAGCAGTGAAACTGACCAAAGGCCCCAGCGGCTGTGCACTGAAATCGACCACTGTAGCAACACCAGCACCAGGCTTGGCTTCCAGGGGCAGCAGGTGAACCCAGAACAGGTACTGAGGCAAGTCCATTCCTGGGAGGCACAGGACTCCTCTGCTAGCTGACTGTGACCGCAGGACCCACTGATGGCCTTGCTGGGCCTCCCTGAGGATCTAGGACCCTTCCTCCCAACCTTCCCTCCCTCTCTCCTTCCATCAAGTTCAGGCCTGCGTGGCTGTCTCACCACTCTCCCAGCCTATCTGTTTCCCCTGAGAAAATCCTTCAACATATAATCCTGTCCTGGTGTCTGCTTCTTGGAAGACCCTGACAAACAGAGTTTTATCGTGTCTGTATTACAGATAGGGAAGCTGAAGTTCAAGGGACAAGTAACTAGCCCAACATCACACAGAGGGAAAGAAAAGAGCTGCAATTGGGTGTCAGCTATCTGTGCATTCAAAGGCCTCTCATCCCTTCCACAAAAAGCCCTGCAGATGGGCCCTGAGGTGTTTTCTCTGAAACGTATGCCTTTCGCCATTTCCTCAGGTCCCACAACTGACAAGCGGTGGGCCAAGACCAAAGCCTAGGCTTTTATTATCTAAATCAGGGGTTCCTCCTCCCAGCCCATCATCTCGTGGAGCCAGACCACAGAGAGATCCCAGCTAGAGTGGACCTCTGCGGCTCACCCCGCCCCGCGGTGCCTGCAGAGCCACAGCAGGTTTTTGCATTTAGTAAGTGTGTTTGGAGACAATCATTTCATAAAAGTTAATCCGCTCCGAGCTGGAGCCAGCTGAGACTGATAACTCCAAGTCTCCCCAAATGTGAACTTCAAATGCAAAGCCACATTTCTTCCCGGTGATCTTGGCCGCCTGAGACCTGACTGTCTTCAGATGAAACCAAGCATTCATGTGTCCACATCCAAATTTTCTTGGCCTGTCCCCATCGGAGATTTCAGAGCTGCTTCCCCAATGCCAGAAGGAGCGTGAGCAAGGGCAGCCGCCCCTCCGTCACCATCGCAGGCCAAACACACTCCCTGCTGTACCTAGGTGGCTGGGGAGACGCCCAAACACCACCTCAGGAAAACCAATCAACGCTGTCTCGATGGCTGTAGCAGAAAACTGGAAGTGGAGACAAACAGCTTTGCTGGCCTAAGGCCACTGAGAGGAGTGCAGAAGAAATGAGCTCAATGCTTCGTCTGTACCCGGGAGACACACAGGTGGGAGAACAGATTAGCACAGCCTTCCTCCCTGCTGGACACGGCCGGGTTGCCAGTGGTGGCCAGTGAACAGGCCAGTGTCTGCATCATTTGAACCTCTGACCTGTGTGTGGACTGGTGTCCGTCGTATTTTAAATTACTTACCCACCTAGCCTCTCTCTTACTCTTGGCAACCAGCAGAGCTATGGAACCGTGACAGCGGCAGCAGAGGCAGAGAGAGAGAGTGAGGAAAAGTGAGCAGGTTTATACAGCAGGGCTTTAGGCCAAAGGAACACAGCACAGGGCTGCTTTCCTCAGCAGGGTCCGAAAGCCCTGAGAGGGCAGGCACGAAGGAAGGGCTAGCCGCTACTGAGGGGCTTCACTGCGGGCCAGGCGCTGTGCTAGTGGATTCACACGCATCATGTCATCTGGTCCTCACAGTAACTCTAGGACGCTGATACTGTTGTTATTAATTCCGACTTACAGAAGAAGAAACTGCAGTTCAGAACGGTGAAGCCACTTTCCCAAGGCCTCCCAGTCAGTAGTATTCCCAGCCTGGATTTTAGCGGAGTCAGTCTAACTTTAGAGCTCACTCTAATTGACCCTGATGAGGCACGACTCCATGTTTATAGAGTACCCACTGTGCGCCGTGTGTTTGCATCACTTGACCTCATGTAATCCTTATCGTAACTTTGTAAAGTATGTGTCATACCCATTTCTGAGAAGTGGAAACCGAGAGCCAGAAAGATGACCTTAATACAGGTTATACAGCTGGTAAGTGGGGGAGCTCGGGTTGAAACCACGTCTGAGTGACTCCCTCCCCACCAGCCCTCATGGGCACACCCAGGGGCAGCTGCAGCCGTTCCGTTTGGCCCAGGAGGGCATGATAATACGACAGCAACAATGTTAAACAGGACTGGGCGTCAACAGCGTGCTAAGCACCACTTTGCAAACATCCTCTCCTTTCCTTGTTGCCACACCCCCCAGGCAGGTGAGTGGCTCTACCCCACCTTCGGGAAGAGCAATCCGGGCTCAGAAGGGCAGGCCCACACAGGTCCCTGGGCAGAGCTGGAGGCCGAAGGAAGGCCCACCACACTGCCTGCCAACACCGGCCTCGCCGGAGGCTGCAACAGCTCAGTCTTCACCTTCCCCTCACTGAACGCAGGCCTTTTCACTAAAGAAACTCTTTAGGGCAAGTTGTTAAGGAGGCAGCAAAGGAAATTTCAGGGCTTCATACTGAGCAGGAGTCCCTAGAAGAACCTTCTAGAAGTTACGGGCAATGTGGTTCACTCAGAGGTCCGGACAACTGCAACTTTCCTCAGGCCGAAGCCCCCCACATTCCACCTCAGACTTCCCAGGAAACGGCTCTGTGCTTTCGAGTCAGCGAGATGGCCGCCCAGGCCTGACCTCACGCCCCGCCCGGCCTCCTGCGCCCGGTCGCCAGGCAGCCGGTTCCTTGTTTTTCCTCCCGTGATGATGGATACAACCTGTCACGAAAGCTGGGAATATTTTTAGCTCCTGACTGATTTTTATCTAAATTTAGCCCCGGGCCGCAGCACAGCAGACGTGCACCCGGAGGGCAGCCAGCGTTTTCATGGCGACACATCCAAACGGAGGCTCGGTATTTCTCAGATGCCCTGGCTCCTCCGCCTGAAGCTAAAATAGGGCAAACGGCTCTTCAGGAAAAGGCTTCTGATCCTGCAGTATTGGAGCCATGGAACCGTCGAGCCGGAGGGAACCTTAGGTATCGCCCACCCTCCTCATTTGACAGCTCGGGACACTGAGGCCCGCAAGCTGAAGGGACCTGGACTGCAAAGCTTGGTCTCGCTCTTTCCACACCACCACACGGCCTTCAGGGAGCACAGACAACGAACCAGCTGAGACATCTGCAGAGGTTGTAATGTTTTATTTTATAAATTATAAAATCAGATGCTCTGGGTCGTGAAGCTCAAGCTTGTTGAACCCTGATCTCTAGTCAGCAGCAACAACGTCTGCCTCGGCACGGCTAATAAGCCCACGGAAAGTGGACTTTTTCCAGGGTTCAGAGTCTAATAAAAGTTCCACCTGAGACAATTCGGTAGGTCATCGTCCCCTGCCACGGGGCTGGCTCCCGGAGAGCAGGGCGGTGTCTGATCCACTGCTCTACCTGCAGAGCCGGGATAGCGCCTGGCGGGCAGTGGCCGCTTGACCGGTGTTTAGTAAGTGGCATACTGAATGAATGAATGAATGAATGAATGAGTAAACAGGGAACAGGATCATCCAGCCCGGACAGATGGCGGGTAGGAAGGGAGGAGCAAACCACAGCAAAACAAGTGAGGTCATCCTTTCCCATTTGCCCACCAAGGGACGCAGCAAGCGGCTCTCAGGAGCGAGATGGGAGGTGTTCGCGTGGTCCCGCAACACAAGGCAGGCCGAGATCCCCAGATGGCCACGCTGTCCACACAGAGGCCTTGCCTGTATGACTGAAGATTAGATTAAAAAGAACAAGAAACAGAAGGAAGAGAAATAAAGACAAGAGGAGGCACAAGCAGACGATTCCACAGCTGGCTAAGAAGAGGGAGGTCACGAAGGATCCCCAGCGGAACGAGGCCCTGGACCCCAGGCCGCTCTTCCAAGCGAGGGTTGTTAATACTTCTAGGGTCAAATCACCTCAGGGAAATTGACAGACACCACATAATACATTCTACACGGGAAAAGTGAGGAAATAAAGATGAGCGTGTTTTTACATTAAAAAAAATCAGCCCAGGGCTTGGGGAAAGTGGACACACAGGCAATGAGCGAGGCAGGAAAGACAGTGGCTTCACTCTGGTCCCATGCCCGCCTTCACTAACCACACTGTGGGGAAAGGGCCGTAGCTGCTCGCCTCGGTTTATTTAAACTGAGACACCACCGTTCCCGCACAGACACGACTGCGTTAATTGCCACATTCTAATGCTCGGAAAGTATCAGGTGTCCCAGGCCCCACATTGTAGCACGTTTATTTTCACAGGTGGATCACTAAATATATAAACATAAGAGGTTGTATTTGTGTATATTTGAAGGCACATGAGATGAGCAATGGGGTGAAAAATGGGAACAAAAGAAAAAGCAGGATTTATGAAAAGCAAAATCCAAATACAGCTTTATGTACTGAATGCCCACCATACGATCAGCACTGTGCTATGAAGAGATGTTTTTTGGCAGAGGATAGTGGGGAATGCAGGAATAGGGGTTAAAAGAAAGGAGAAAAGATTCAAAAAGTGAATAAAACAGAAATTTTGACTTCATAGAGCTTTCATTTGTTAGGGAGACAAGATGAACACCATGAAACAATCATATATATAATAAATATTATACACATTCAAACCACCAGGAACCTGGTGGAAGGACGTTCAGGCAGTGGCAGGACACTGCGAACCCCTCCATAACTACAGGAATTTATGTATTTCACGGGGGTGGGGGGGGAAGGCCACAAAGAAAGTGGCCTACTGGGGTGTTAAAGCTGTTTACCAAAGGTCCCTTTCATGAACAGCACTAGCGTTTACTGGGGCTGCCACCACCTGCTGCTTCACACATATCAGCTCTTGCATCATCGCTACAACCTGTGGGGAAGGTGCTGTGCCCATTTCACAGGTGGACAATTGAGGTTCACTGAGGTTCAACATCATAAGCCAGTGAGGACTAAAGACAAAAGACCCTCTAGGTCTGCTGGACTCTGATAACTATGTTCTTTCTACACTATCTCATTGCTGAATGAGTTTCATGCTGTCCAAAAATAAATTTCTATTCTCTTTCCCTGCCACTGCATCTCAGCCATGCCTGCAAGGCAACCAGAAAACCATTCCTGATTCATGTTAACATTATAGCTTCTCACTTTTCCATCACCACCACTACCACTACCTCACCATTATCGTCACCATCGTCATCATCATTATCACTATCACCATCATCATCACCACCACCATCACCATCACCATCGTCATCACCATCATCATCATCATCATCACCATCATAATCATCATTATCACCATCACAATCATCATCACCACCACCATCACCATCATCACCATTATCACCATCATCATCATCACCACCACCATCACCATCACCATTATCATCACCATCATCATCATCATAATCACCATCACCATCACCATCACCATTATCACCACCACCATCATCATCATCACCATTATCATCACCATCATCATCATCACCACCACCATCACCATCACCATCACCATTATCATCACCATCATCATCATCATAATCACCATCACCATCATCACCATCATCATCACCATCATCATCATCATTATCACCATCACCATCATCATCACCACCACCATCACCATCATCACCATTATCATCACCATCATCATCATTATCACCATCACCATCATCATCACCATCATCACCATCATCATCACCATCATGATCATCATCACCATCATATCACCACTATCGCCATCACTACCGCCACCACCATCAGCAGCACCACCATCATTATCATCGTCACCACTGTCACCATCACCTTCCATTTACTGAGTGCTGACTCTGGAACAAGTGCTAACATTAAGCCCCTGACATGAAATTATTCAGGGAATCCTCAACTGCCCTGTAGGGTATACAGCATTTACTAACTTGACGTAGGAAACCTAAGCTCGGAGAAGTTAAATTACTTGCCCCAGGTCACATCAGTGGCCTGTCTGGGTTCAAACTGCGTCTTTCTTTCTCCCGCATCATCGGCTTCATGCTATACCCAGCTGACTAAACTCTACCCCTGGCAGCTTTGCAGAGCAGTTATGTGGAATTATTAAGCAGATGTTCTGACTCTACTAGAATGCAACATTTGTCACAGAGGTGGAAATTGTTAAAGGATTTGCCATATTGTATTTTACATGCATATTATTAGAATTATTCAGGGGTGAGAGGGAAAAATAGTTCTCAGTAAAAATCTTTATTTCTTTATGGCTTTGATGTCATCATAACCTACAGTGTCCCCTGGATAAACTATCCAGCGTACTTAGAGATTTTGTTGTTTAATTAGTATCATACACAAAAGTCAAATGGGCTCTAATTTAGTACTTCCTCAGACCACGCTCTGATCTGCGCTTGGTGTTTCAACAACTGAGCCCTAATCACAGAAGATTTGAAAAAAAAAAATCCTTGTGCAGTCAGTATTGCTGGCCCATTGCACAGATGTGGAAATTGAGGTTGCAATAATCATGTATCATGTGACCTTGTGCCCTGACCTGAGTTCCAGGAAGGACTTGGACTGTGACATATCTCACCTTTGACCCCCCTTGGAACATTCCGTGGACCTCTCTGGGTATCCAAGTTCCCTGTACCCCCGCATTTGTTTCCTTCCTTCCCCTGGGCTCTGGGCTCTGTACAGACAAAACCAGTTTCTCAGTCATCTCTCCGTCACCAGTGCCAGCCTCAGGACTGGCTGGTGCCAGGTAAGTCATCAGGGATTATTGATCTGGGGAATAAAGAGAAAACTGATGGCCTTGAAACTGAAGGGAAACGAGGAGACCAGACTGCAGTTTGCAGAGAAGACAACCTTCTGGATGAGAGAAGTGATTCCTGTGCATGTATGAGGAGTTTGTTGCAACGCGGTGCATTAACAAGTCAAATCTGGAAATAACACACATTTTCAGCAACAGGGGTTGGTTATACATAACGAAATACCATAAAGTTATATACAGTGTTTCTACAGTGTGTGCATTGTCAAAGGCTCGAACAGTTGCTCTTGGGAGGTTAAAAACAATCTCAACTATTACAATCATTTGCAGCCCTGCCAGGGCCACAATATATAAACAGATACACAGTGTATCTGCGGTATTGACATTTCATGGTGGCATTACAAAGGCCCCTTGGGGGAGCAGTGACAGAGAGAGGGCTGAGACACACTGCCGTAGCAGAGTCACTCACCACAGGGACAGATATTAAAGATGAGCGCTCCGTGAGAAAAGCCGGTTATTATACAACGGCACGGCACCACTTTGGGAAAACACGTACACACCAACCCAATACACACAGCTATAGAGAGAGTGACACATTTGCGTCACTAAAAAAAAGTTGAAGCCATCATTTTTATTTAATAGTAGCATGCTTTGAGTGGTGGTGTTACAGATTTTTATCTCCTTGCTTATCTGCATTTTCTAAAGTTCCTATAATAAATACATTCCTTAAGTGAAAAAGCGCTCTGTGTGTGAGTGTCTAAGAGGCAGGTTACCGTGTTAATCTGGGGCTCTACCCAAGGAATATTTGGGCAGCCCTTGGTTTTTGCCGCTCTTCCTTTGTCTTTCTTCCTATCATCCAGCTTTCCCGGCCACCTGGGGACACTCGTCCCGTTGCACCGTCAGCATTGGCTGCGGCACCCCCAGCTTTCGCTCAGTGTGACCTTCCTGGTACCCGAACAGCCCGCAGCTCTGCAACCCGTCTTCAGGTTGTCCTCTGAGAGGACAGAACGGGCTGTGCTAACCGCCCACTTCCCACCGCTCTCCCGCCACGCTCCTGGTCCCTCACTGGCTCTCCGAGCAATCCCCCTTCTTTCCAGCTGGCCTCCCTGGGATTTAGCTCATTCTTTCTCCTTTTCTGGGCTGCCACTATTTGTCTATTTCCTAGGCTTCCTCCTCCTGCAAGGCTGGCCACAGGCAGACACGGGGTTCTCTGCCCTCCCCACAGTGCCCAGTCATGGTTGTGGCGGTCAGGCTCCAACGTGGCCCGGGGTGATGGGTGCCCTCTAGCAGTCACCCCTGAGCCGGGACTAGTCTGTGTACCCAACAGAGCATGATGAAGGTAACAGTTTCTAACTTTCGAGACCAGGTTAAGGATTAGGAGACCAGGATAAAGGATGTCGTACCTGCCACCTCGTGCCTTCGCACGCTTTGAGGACAGCCAGTCACCGTGTCGGGGGCTACTCAAGCTCCCCTGTGAAGAGGCCCACACGGAGGGGAACCGAGGCCTCCTGCCAACGGCCGGCACCAGTGAGGCAGCCACGCTGGCCCCCAGCGCCAGCCAACGTGCCCGAAACCCCACGACACACCCGCCGAACCAGAATCACCCGGCCAGGCCACCCCTGAATTCCTGACCCCCAGAAATATTGTCAGGTAATACATATGTTATCATTGCTTTCAGCCCCCTAGGTTTGGGAAAATTTGTTATGCAGTAATAGGCAACTAATACGCTTGCATTTTTAGAATTCTGTTACCCAATGCTGTATGAAACAGACAAAATTTAAAGCAGGAGGAACTCACAGTTATTCGGGTCTGTTGCTTGGACTACATTTTCTCACTTTTTTCTGACCCATTTTTCTGGATGGTTCTGATAACCAGATATCCTCCTGCAAGGGCTGAGACTGTCCAGTCAGCCTACCTACAATCTTGGCCTTGCAGACGCTTGACCTCATGGAAAACCTCTTTTCCAGCGAGTGAGCCAATAGGTACAAATCAGGAAACTAGAGGGACATTTCCTCAAAGTTCCTAAAAAAGTCACTGATCCCTTCCAGGCTGAATTCCCACACTGTGTAACCTGTAATAGATTTTTAAAAACCATTATTAGGTGCATTTCAACGTACTCCAAGCTTGTTTTCAACTTAATTTGACCCATATTAAAAGAAAAAAAATCTATGTTATCATTTTACTCAGTTCTAAATTTGCCCTTTAGCTCTAACGGTCTTTGATTGTTATTAATATTTGCAATTGTTGACTCTGGTTTTTTATTTGTTTTAGCTGCTTTTCAGGGTTTTAAGAAAGTAAATTCTTTTGCCCATACTGAATTGACTATAACATTTAAAGATTCTTTTAAACATTGCTCACATTAGCCCATTTGTTGTTGTAACAGGTCTTAAGTTGTTTCAGCTGTTTTTCAGTTAAATATTTCAACTTCAAAAAAATTATCGTCTGATGTTATAGCACTTAAAGAATGCAATTACATTTATTAATATTTCAGTGCTCTCACATTCATAACTGCTTTTAATATTTTAATAACTCATTTGTTCTAATCTATTCTTAGCATATGATTGCAAAATGCTGCAGTGGGGGGGTAGCAATTTAAGAGACTGTATTAACCCTACGTTTTACTAGACAGGGCTGATGTAAAAGTTTAATGAGGAGAGTACAGGAAGATTCAGAAGTTCTTGGTCCCAGCTCTGGCTGCCTCAGTCAAATTACTGTCACATCACTGAGTCAAATTCACTTCACCTCTGCAAGTCTCAGTTTACACTTCTGTAAAATGGGTCATCATACATTTTGGCCCCACTTCTGAAGATCACAGAGCAGCTGTTACGACAGCATTTCTGATCTTCAGAATAGACCTCTATTTGTTTAAATGTTTTAAAGTTTATTTTCAAAAAGAAATTTTAGCTGACCATGGGACATGGAAAAGCCACATTATTTTCCATCAATGAAAAGTCACAGTAAAATAAATACAAAAGAAAGCAAAACAACGTTATTAAATTCTAGCTAGACACTGTTGAAGGCTAGCCCAGTTTGAGAGCTTTAAAGACCTAACTAGGCTAATAGTTTCCTTGATGTTAAGGAAAATAAAAGAGAGAGAGAGAAAGAGAGATGCAGTTTGGGGTTGAAGAGAACTGAAAAAGGAATGACTTTCTCATCTGGGATTCAGGGTTATTTAATGAAGTTTCTCAGTTCCATCTAAAATCGAGGAACAAGCAGTCTGAGTCCCACACCTTCTGAAAAGCTTACGTAAGGTAAGGTACGCGGTGAAGTAAAAAGCTCAATCATGTTCCAGAAACAGACTTCCCTGGACTACTCAGGCCTTCTCTTTTATGTGTCGTCTGTCTCTTCACCAATCCAAAGTGGGCTGCATTTTATTAAATCGCCAAAAAACGTGAACTGATCTATTTTACATCTTAAGTAACGTCAGGGACATTTAGGAGGAAGAAATAACTTGTGACCTGAAGGAGAATCCACCTTGCTGGAAGCCGGTCTCCCCAGGGAAAGGGGAAAAGGGACCAGCTGGGGGAAGGGTACAGGCAGCAATACGGAGACACCCAGAAGACAGAAATAATTCCGAGATTCTTTAAGTCACTTCAGTCTGGGTTCACTGTGTTAGTACTTTCCAAATATACGGAGGTGTTTTATGAACTCACATCTTACTCAAAACGTAAGGCAGCGTGGAAGGATCCCATGAGACTGTGCAGTGGTTGTCATGAGTGACCGCAGCACGACCCCCCACGGTCGACCCTGACGGGGGAAGGTGACTCATGCAAAGGCCAACTGGCGGAACCCGGCGTTCACCAGGGGCGACTCCAGCAGACTCTGAGCTCAGCAAACACAGTCCCTGAGTTAGCGTTTCCCAAAGCACATTATCAAGAATGTTAGTGCCAAGAGATCTCTGTAACAAGGAAAAAAAATTTTTTTAAATGGTTCTGTGATCCCTTTGGTAGAGTTTGGTACCATATCTTCCTCTTAAAAACCCATAATTCACATTAGTATAGTAAACGCTCTGAGAACTCCTGCAATAAAGAATTTGCTTACCTCTGCTTGACGACGTGTTTACAACACTTGTTAGGCAAATAAACTGTGGCTAACAGCCTGGCAGGACTCACGCTCAGGGCTGCGCTGACTGACTGCCAACAGGGCACCACCACGACAGGGCTCAGAATCCAAACAAGGGAAAACAGTAAGAAACGGTGTTGGATTCTCTTGAGTGTTTTAAGGAGAGGTGGGTTTATTTTGGAATTAACTTAAAGGAGTATTTGCTGGAGATTTTAAGATGGAGTTTGGGACATTTTAAAGAGATTTGGGACTCTAGTTTTATGTCAATATTTTAGTGTTCCTTGTTTTCTTGATCAGACACAGCAGGAGTGTCCTAAGGTGACCATGGTTATGGCCATGATGTGCTGGAAACAGATCTAGACCAAACGCCATCAAATGAGATCACTTAAAGGAAAGTGCAAGGACCAACATGCAGCATGGGTGTCAATCGTCACTCCCAGGGTCCTGCCATTAACCAACATTATGACCCAGGCCACAGTCATCCCGATTTTGCAGAAGAGGAAACTGAAACTCCGAGAAATAAAACAACTTACCCAAGGCCCGGCAGCAGGCGAGGATGATCTCGCAGCACCCAGGGCTCCGGCTCCCAGCTCGGGGCTCTCTCCGCTGCTGCACTCCGCCCCAGCCCTCCTGGGAAGGCACTGGGACTTTTTCTCATGAACTTTCCCCACGGTGGCCCAGGAAGATTAGGGACACACAACTCCATGCTCCCTGAATCTTTCCTCCCTCGGTGACCACCCCCAAAGAGCTACTGGTGGGTGTTTGGAAGGAGGCACCCGCCTCCTGGGCACATGAGCTCTAAGTCCCACTACCTCCTCTTCTAATGATGATGGTAGTGAGGATCGTAAGAGCCACTAATACTGACTGAGCTCAGACCAAAGCCCAGGCACTTGCTAATCAAACACTTTAAGGTAGCTTACCTCAAGTAACCCCACAGGAACTCTATGAAGATGGATACTACGAATTTCCCCCCATTTATACGTGCAGAAAACAAAGCTTGAAGAGGCTGAGTGATTTGTCCAATGTCCATACTAAGTGGTGGATCCAAGATCTGAAACCAGACCATCTTCAGTCCTCAACTATCCCTCTGTCCCCCTACACTGCAACCTCGTCCTTGGAATCACAGGGAAAAACTAATTTCCCAGAGGGCACATTTTGCCATCTTCAAATCGATTCCATTCTACGTACACAGAAATGCGTTCACAGGAGACAAACATCCTTTTTCCTTTTATGGCGACTCCTCGCTTCGAATTCTCTCGCTCACACATGTGTTCCAGAGGTAGAGGGAGTAGAGGCTTAGTCACTTTCATATCAGCTATCTTAGACACCAATATCCAGCTCCAAAAATTAGCCCTCAGCAGTTTATTCAGACTATTCTTATACAAAGCAAACACTGAGGCAATCTAATCTGTCTAAACATTTATATCCCACACAATCTTTTTAAAACTTTGGGTTCTGCCAGCACTTTCTGAAGGGCCTTGGAAGGCAGTTCCCATGGCTCATTTTGTGTCACATGAAAATATAGACGTCAGGATTGGCATTGGTTTATTAGGTCCCACGGATAACTACAAAGTATACTACTTTGGGTATTTTCCCAATGTGAGCTCTCCCAGAACAGGGAGAAAAAAGGTCTTATTGGAGAGTCCCCAGATTTCAGCCCTGACATCCATTACACTTGTCTTCTCAGAGCTCCGTTGAGAGGCGTGGAGCATAAATCTTCCAGCCACATCCTGCTGCTCGCTGGGGGCCACATTCCCCAGGCCCAGGGAGCCCCCTCTGCTCGGCTGCTGGAAGCGAGGAAGTCCATCCCCACATCCGGTTCTATCTAGTCCTCCAGACGCCAGGAACCAAGCCTGGAAGCATGACGGGCCCCCCTCCCTATCCGCATGGGCTTAGGTTGGGGTGCTCTGCATTTAAAGAGGCAAAATGGCATCCAGACCCCATGCAGAGTCACAGTTCTGCGGTATTCATCCTCAGTCAACGTAGCACTATGCTTGACCTACCAATTCCTAACGGTCTGGGACAGTCACCTCAGTAATGCCTTGGGCTTTCCCAGTCATTCGCTCCCTTCGCTTCCCATTCGTCCCTTCCTCCCTTTATCCTGCTTTCCTTCCCTCTTTCCCCCTTCCTTTCACCCCACCTTCTTGCTCCCTCCCTTCCTTTCCTCCTAATATTTATTGACCTCTTATCATCATAGGCCAGGCACTGTGCTAGGTGAAGGGAGATAGTGAAAAGAAAAAACATGATTCTGTTCTTATGATAAATCATTCCTGGATCTGAATGAAGGGGCCCTAATAATTACCTGTTGTTTCCTTAAGCCATTCTTCTTTTCCCAAACACATACCTAGACTACGTAGACCACATTTCCCAGGATCTCTTGTAGTCAGGGAAAGTCACAGCCTTGATGGAGTTTCAGCCAATGGTACGTGGGTAGAAGCAAGGTACGCTACCTCCAGACCTGGCCAATAAAACCTCCCACAAAACTCAATAGGCTTTCTCTCTTCCATCACACACAGCCCTATGATGAAGGTCCCCACAGCCCTAGGGGATAAGGCCAAAGGAGCTAGTAGAGTCCCTGAATGGATCAGAGCATACCCACCTCCCCATCACTGATATTTGGGGGCAGTTTGTTATAGCAATCATGTTGATAAATGCCCAAGTTATGAGACTAAATGACTAATTACATCTTGTTTCTCTGGCAGGCTCCTAAGGAAGTGATTCTCCCAGGAATATTTAAATTTTTTCCCAATTCGAGGGTCTCAAACTTGGCTCAATTCTTCACGTAGATAGTAAACAATATGTAGCAGCTTAGCGTCGTTTCTGCAGAACTTAACAAGGCTTATCATTTTAAACAAATTTGCATACGACAGAGGCAATACAACAAACCCGTGGAGGAAAAATGAACCATTCAATAAACGGTTCTCAGACAACGTAGACAAAAGAGGAAAATTTTAATTATATTCACAGTTCACACTATACAGAAACAAATTCCAAGTGGATTTAAAATGAATGAAAAGGCAAAACTTTAAAGCTTTAGAAGTAGGAAAAACTCTTTAATACAAACAGTAGGGATGAATATCTTGGAAAGGACACAGAAACATAAAGCAAAAGTTAAAGACTGCAAAAAAATTGGTCATACTCAAATAAAAATCTAAACTTCATAAACAAAAAGATAAGGTATAGTCTAGAACAGGAGTCAGGAAACTACGGCCATGGGCTATCATCTGGCCTGCTGCCGGTTTTTGTAAATAAAGCTTTATTGGAACACGGCCATGTCCATTCCTTCAGGCATTGTCTGTGTTGCTTTCACACTGTGCTGATAATGCTGCGTAGATGCAACGGAGACTCCACAACACCTGCAAAATTTACCATATGGCTCTTTACGAGAAAAAGTTTGCTGACCCCTAACTTAGAAGAAAGTATTAATATTTGCAATACATCTAACCGACAAATATTGATGTGCATGTATTTCACTCATGCATACAAGGAGGCATTGTCTGGCAGGGCTAGGAAGTGAAAACAGCCTAAATGTCTGCCAGCGTGAGACCAGCTAAACAAACTGTGCAGCGCTTACACCCTGCAATACTGCACAACGGGAATGAATGAGATTTGCATGTGTCAACAAAGGTAAACTTCAAATGAAAGTTGCAAAAGGCAACATACAACATGATACCATTTTATAAACACACTGAACAAATACTACATATCTTATTTAGGTACATACATAAGGCATAGAACTATAAAAACATGCAGGGAAGGACACTAATTGCCTTCAGTGAAGTACTCTCTCTCAGGGGATGAAGAATTAGAGGAAATGAGGAGGTGGGTTTTAGCTGTTTCTGTGTCTTTAAAAATTTGAAACAAATAGGGCAAATGGTAGCATGCATTAAATATAAGTGGTGAAGACACCATGTTTTATTATTTTCTATGCTTTTCTCTACATATGAAATTTTCTAATTCAAATAATAATGTAAAAGTATAAAAAGGCCCAATTCACTAATACTGAATAAGCCTATTAAATATAGCTGCCAAATGACAAGGCAGGGACAAGTGTGTCCCCAAATCTTGGGGGCAGTGAAGCTTCAGAATAAGACGCACCTGTGTCTAAACGCCAACTCTGCCCCTTACTAGCTGTCACTTCACCTCTCAGAGCTTCTTTTTCCTCAGTCTGAGAGTAAAGATAATATCTATCTCATAAGTTTGCTATGAGAATTAAATGAGACCATCTGTGTCGAGCACTTTGCACAATGCAGGTTACATAAAAAATTGCTCAATAAATGGTAGCTATTATAATTACTATTTTTGTTACAATAAGTATAAAGTCTTGTCTGAACATAAATGTGTACAATGAATACAAAAAATGACTAAGACCAGCAGTAATCACGAGCCACCCTAAAAGGCAATACGTTTGTCAAAATAGGTAAGAAAGATTTGGTTAGAATTTTTGAAAATGTGGCCTATGAAACACAATGCATAAGTGTGAAGACTGCATTAGAAGGGATGGCCTTGGAGCTTTTCTCAGCTGTACCCCTGGAAGAGCATGTCTTAGACAAATGGGACGAGTGTCTATTTTTTGGACACATGCAATCTGATCATTTAAAAGGAAACATCAGACTCTCCAAGATATTAAGCCCTCCTAGGCTCCCTCTGCTCAAATATAATGGTCAAGCACACCGTCTGGGGGATGGGCACACTTGTAGCTCTGATTCCAGTGGGGCAAAGGCAATATATGTAACCTAAACATTTGTACCCCTGTAATATTCTGAAATATAAAAAAAAATTCAATGGTCAAGCAACCTTTTAATAAAAATACTGTAATATCAGTAACTGCTACAGGGCTCAGCATTCTACACATTATGCCATGTAATCCTCACTACAATTCAGTAAGGTAAACTGAGGTTCTTCGAAATTAAGTAAGATTACACAAAGTGGCACCCTGCAAGTGGGAGGGCTGAGTTACCGACCTGCGTTTAACTCAACCCTTGTCCAGCTGAACAATTCATGGTCATTAACTACTCTTTAATCAGAATAATAACTCGCTTCCCCTGTACGATTCCTTTGGGGAGAAGAATGTGGGGACCAGCTAACATGAGTTTCTAGATCACCAGGTAATAGCATTTAATACTCTTAATAAAGCCCATGTGACTCAGGTCAAGTCACTAACAGATCTAATTTCTGACCGTGCAGGGGAGCACCACACTCTGTAATGCTGTGTTCAGACAAATGCCCCCACTTCAGGGCTACCCAGTCTCCCCCTCCTCCCTCTCTCCCATTCTGGCATCACTATCTTTTCTCTATTCAATTTCAAAATATTTAGTGCATAATTAAGGCAACTGGAGAAAAAGAACATGGTCCACACAGAAGAAGCTGGTCTCAGAGAGATCGTGACTGATGATTATATGATACCATCGCTTAGCTCAACAAAGCTTGTGAGACCCCCCTAAACACTTCTAGGTTACACTGATCGCCTGGAAGGAGCCTGACTCAGCAAACCAAAGGGGAGCTGGCATAAACCCTTTGGCACAAGTATTGCACAGGAACCTCTCATTTCTCCTTCAGCAACTTCACAGGGCCACTATCGCCAGAGTAAAATTAGAAAGGTCCACCTCCGACACAGGCAATTTCTGTTAGCCAAAGGTTTCTTTTTTTTCATAATCTCACATTTATTTTTTCTTCACCTTGATACCATAAAAAAAAAAGAAAGAAAATTCAGACCAATAATTTTTCAGCAGGCTCTCAAGATAAATTTTCTTCCTTTACATCTGAAATTTACTCTTAAAACTCCATTAAAAAGCTATCTTACAATCTCTGGGACTATTAGTACAAAAATGGACTCTAAACAATAAGTATTCAAAACAAAAAGTGATGTGTTGCAAGATGTCCGGCAAGCTTGGGTGTCAATAAATATCAACCAGTCAACGAGGACCAATTATGTAAGTATTTATTAATTTACTTCAATAAGATCCTTTCTTGGAAAATTCACTCAGAGATAAAAAGGGCCATAACATGATCACTCACACCATAGGCATCAACCGGAAAGTCTGCAAGAGAATGAACAGGTAGCCTATGATTGCAGAGCTAAACATTCTTCCTAAGGATGCAGCGGCCTAAATTCCTCATGCAACAGAAATACGGTGCTGAAAAAGTACGCAGATCTCTAACTCAGAAATGAGCGGCTCTGGCCGGGCGTGGTGGCTCACGCCTGTAATCCTAGCACTCTTGGGAGGCTGAGGTGGGAAGATCATTTGAGCTCAGGACTTTAAGACTAGCCTGAGCAAGAGTGAGACCCCGTCTCTACAAAAATAGAAAAATGAGCCAGGCATGGTGGCACATGCACCTGTAGCCCCAGCTATCCAGGAGGCTGAGGCAGGAGGATCACTTGAGCCCAGGAGTTGAGGTTGCAGTGAGCTATGATGACGCCACGGCACTCTAGCCGGGGTGACAGAGTGAAACTGTCTCAAAAACAAACAAAAAAGCAGTAATACAAGATCGTGCTGAAAGGCCTCTTCGACATTCCCCACGTTTCAGTGTCTCTCACCTGCAGAGCCTGGATTCCTTAGCCAGAGCCGTGTTCCTACGGGTTGTCAAATATCTTTACAAACTGCCAAGACCCTCCCACAGACTCTCGGGGTTAAAGTCGTGTTACAGAATTACAACGGTGAACGTGAAACTTCTGTGCTGACTTCACGTTCCTCTGTCTCAGCAGACTCATGGGCCATCTTCAAGCAAGGACTGGTCTGGAAATGGGGACAAAGCTCTCTGGGGACAAGCCAGCTGTTTTCCATACTAGGCAGGACTCATCCTTGGTGTTACAGAGCAAAAATAATAAACGTAAGTATTACTGGTACACTACACCAGCATTCTGAAGTTCTTACGTCTAATATTTAGCCTGTATGGAAAGCTGCTTCCAAACAGGCTCTTGGCCGTGACTAACGTCACGGGGCGCCTAGTTCTGCCCAAGCCGCCATCTGTCTGTCTAAGCTACCCTTCCCGGCCTCTCTTCTGGTCTTCCTTCTCCCTTCTCTGACTTCTGTCAGCTGCTCCTCCAACATAGCCCAACTTTACATCCAACTAAGTGCAGCTAATTAAGTGCATCTAAAACTAAACCCGTCTTTTCAAAACAAATTTACAAATAACCCCCTGCTCCAACTCTGGGGGAGAGATTAAGGTGATACTGCCGGGACCTCCATCCTCAATCCCATTTTTACAACCGTGAAGTTGTCCCCAAATTCTTACTCTGTTCACACCCAGTGAATGCAAATGACTCACTAAGTTTTCCTTTATAATTTCTCTTTTACCCCGCAATGGCCTTGACTTCCAGTTTGAAAGTCATCCTACCTTCACTGTGGAGGACGAAGTAACAACACGTATATACTGCTGTTTGTTTTACTGGTAGTAGATTCTACCGCTAAGAATGTTGCAGTGTAATATTTTTGTGGTGGTAGTGGTAAAATAGAAGGAGAATATTTTTGAAATATAATCTAATACAGTTTTTATCCTGTGTTCCTATTTCCGAAAGCTCTCTACCTTCTGAAGCTGAAGCGTCTACACCCTCCTTCACAGCAAGGACAGAGACAGCCTTGAACAAAGGACTCACTGCTAATCCTTGAAGTTTAAAATAGTGTTTTCTAAATCCCTGGTCTAGAGGCTTGCCTGGAAACGAAGGCCTCCAACAACCACCACCAGGCTTGTTCAAAGGAAAATAAAAATACATTTGTGGGTTCCAATGAGGCAGAGCTTGGAGGGCTGACCACAGAGGACAGGCGTCAGAGCAACCTCCTGTCCCCTGTGCCTCGTTTCCCGTTCGGAACCCTGGGAGGAGACCACCTCCTGGGGTGCCCGGTGTGAACAGGCAGCAGGTGGCATATAGCCTTTGAAATATCTCCCTTGCCCACAGCCTGAGAGAGGTGAGCCAGGAGTTCATGCATGGCCCAGTGGGGTGACAAAAGTGCAAGGGGGTCTGGGGACAATTAGAAGTCCTGTTCAGAACAAGGAAGTCACAGAGTGGCTAAAAGCCAAGGCAGAGACTGTCATCGTCTGCACAGCGAGAGCCAGTTCAGAGGCCAGATGAGTCCGGCCATTATCAGCCAGAGCCAAGGAGGAACGAGGGCAGACAGCCCAAGGCCACGCTGGGAGCAGGTAGGCGACTCTGAGGATGCCCAGAAGGACCCAGAGAGCAGCGTGCGTACTGTCAGTTCTCCGCTGCACTGCCATCAACGTGCTCCTGATCCGACAAGTCATCCTGGGGAGGGAGGGGCAGAGAACCCCAAGTGGAGACTAACCCTGGACTTTGAATTGACTAGGTCTCAGCTTGAATCTTTGAAATAATTATCCCCCAAGGACTGTTTTGAACTAGACAAGAGAGTGAAAGTATACTTGAAAGTATAAGTTTATATTCCATCATCTTCGAAAGACTTCCTAAGTTGTTTTTGGTTATAGAAATCTTTTATAAAGAAGCAACAGTTCTGTTCACTTGAGTCTACCGTATAAATCTTAAACCTGCTACAAGAGGCGTATTTACCATTCAAAATAACTAAACCTGCACTACATACACGCAACCAAGTGGCAGTGATGCTCGGGTTACAACCTTGTGATACAAATAATGAGATTATGCTGTAGGCATGGTTTGTTTGAAGCTGAGAACACAACTGTGTTGCTCTTTTAAAAGAATAAAAATAGAATATTTTCTTAGAGTAATTGATCAAAATTGCTATTACCGAGCCTAAGTTTGGGCATAATATGTTCTTCCAGCCTAAATCAAACAAAAGAAAAAAAATTCAAAATATACTTCAACTCCTTTCTCAATAAACCATGACTGTGATCAAACCTTTAAAAAGAACCATGATCATACGGCTAAAATGATCCTTTCTAATTCACCCAGAAACACTTCTTAGGATCAATATTCTCTAAAAACTGGGAAAAGCTGTAGGACTTTCAGCACATTTATGTTCAAAATCTCTCCAAACAGAAGAATCCCTCCAGCAGAAGCCTCTATACATGACTTGTCATCTGTGCTGGAGACTTGGAGTTAGTTAATGTAATGACGGCTTTAATTTGCTTTCGTCAGTGGAAGCGGGCACTGTGTTTCTTCTGGCTACCTGAGTTCTCATTCTAGCAGAGACAACTGCGACCAGTAATGGCATGAAAGCCACCGAGAGCTGGTGTCAGTACCAATCTGCTGAGACGGAGGGAGACTGCAGACCACAAGCCACAGCCAGGATGTCAGGGGTCAGTATGAAACATCAAACGTCAAAAACGACATGCTTCTCCTAAGCAGCTCTCTTTCAAAAGGCAGACTCTCTCCTCCCCTCAAAGCAGTGTTTCTAAGAATTTGAAAGTGTCCATGCATTAAGATCAGCTTCATCAGACCTCTACTCACTCATTTCAATGAACTTTCACCGAGCCCCACTGTGGGCCAGGCAGCGTTCTAGCAAGCGCAGACGTGGCTACGAATGAGACAGAGGAGGTCACCGCTCTCATGGAGCTTTCATTCTAGGTAAATAAGGAAACTTACCCCAAAACTTCAGATATTTACACGTGCTCTGAAGAAAATAAGCAGGGTGATGTGATAAAGAGTTGGTGGGGGAGGACAGCGCAGGCCTCTCAGAGGAGTGACGTTGGAAATGGGACCTGGATGACAAGGAGGGAGCCGTAGGAAGGTGTGGGGCTCAGATCACCCCAGGAGGCAGGAAGCACAAGGGCAAAGGGGACGGGGAGGGAGCCAGTGTGCGCGAATGGCGTGAGAAAGGAAGAGGACGGCGTGCAGCCAGACGTGGCCGGTCCTGGGTGGCAGGGGCGGCCGTGTGAGTCTGCTGGGGCTGCTGTAACAAAATATCACGGGCCCGGTGGCTGAAATAACAGAGATTCATCTTCTCGCAGTTCTGGAGGCTGGAAGTCCACGATCGAGGTGCCAGCAGGCTGGTTTCCTCTGAGCCTCTCCCCGGGCTGGCAGACAGACACTCTCTTGCTGCCTCTTCCCCCGGCCGTCCTTCTGTGTGCACATCCCTGCTGTCTCTCTGCGTCCTACTTCCTCTTCTGACAAGGACACCAGTCTGTTTGGAGTAGCACCCACCCTAACAGTCTCCTTTGAACTCAACTACCTCCTTAAAGGTCTTATCTACAAATAGAGTCACATTCTGAGGCACTAGGAGTTCGGGCTTAAACGTAGGAATGGGAGGGCACAATTCAGTCCGTAGCAGAGGTCATGGCAACAAAGAGAGCTCTGGGTATTCTCCTAAGCACGACAGGAAGGCCACGGAGTGTCTGCAGCAGAGCAGGGTCACAAAGGGTGGCTGCCGTGTGCAGCGTGGGCTACGGGGAGGGGCTGGCAGGAGTGACAGCCAGAGGGCCAGGGCGAGGTAGCCGCAGTGGCCCAGACAGGAGACAACGGGGGTGCACACTGGGGTGGCGGCACAGGGGAGAAAAGAAGAGGACAGATACAGAGCGTGTGTGGGGAGAAGACAAGACAGGACTTGCTGATGGGCTGAACCAGAGAGATGACAGAAAGATTGCCCTTAAGGACGACTCCTGAGCATTTGGCTCGAGTAACTGGGTGGACGATGGTGCCATTTCCTTACATGGAAACAGATTTTATTATAGTATGCACATAAAAGAGAAACATGACATCAACATATGGTGCTAGGTTCATCACGTGTAAGTCTAGGAAAAGGACAAGTGGAGGCTGAAGGCAAGGCTAAGTGAACAGTTAGAAAGCAAATCGGCAACTGTACCACCTAAATCCCAGGGCCAGACTAAGAAGAGTAGAGAGCACGGCACTTTTCTAATTAGTTCAAAAAATTTCTTGGAAGAGGTTGGATGCTAAGAGCTATTCAAATGATGCACCCATGCCAGAGAATGTTGGATGTCTTCCAAAACCCATTATCTTTCAAAATAATAGGATTTTTAGCTGGGCTTATGCCTGTCCCCTTCTAAGAGCACATTTCCAGGCCTTCCCTGAAGCAAGGGGTGGCCAGCTGGGTGCATTTCTGGCCAATGGAATGTAAATGGAAGTGCATATGCCAACTTCCTGGAAATCTACATCAACAAACAACAGGTCTGTGCCCTCTATCCTGCCCCCGGAAATGGAACTATGATGGCTAGAACTCTGAGTTCCTCTTGAAATGTAAGAATTAGGACCACTGGGGATGGAAGAGTGATGAATTGGAGCATCTGAGGACTTTGTGAAACACGGTCACCTTTAAGGAAGGGACAAATCCACTTACATCCTGTTTAAGCCTCTTTATTTTGGGTCTCTGCTACTTAACACCAAACTAAATCTGAGCTGATACAATAAGCAAAGGATAATTGGCACGTCGTAGTAGAGACAATTACACAATGTTCCAGGCATCCTTTTAACTCAGTGATAAACTGGTTCCTAACAGATCTCTCCCAGTCCCATGATGTAAAAGAGTCATAAAGTCTGTGTCAGTTTCCTAAAATGAAATCATGCTCAATAAATAGATAGGTAAAATTATAAGAGCAGAAGTACTTGGATTAAAGGGGACAGGGCTCCAAGGACCAGTGTTTGAAAACCACTCCCTAAATAACAGTGATGCTAGCATTATCCAACTGACAGCTTTTAGGTCCACCAGCTGAAGTTCTTCCTCAACCTTTTAGGATTGTATGAATATAAATATTTGCAGGCTGAAGACAAGCTGCAGAGATAGCAAGCCATCAATGCAGGGTGTCCATCTGAGAGTACATGTGGTAGAGTAGAGATAAAAGTAGCAGAGGTTAGCACGAGGCTCTTCCACGCAGCCCGTACCCTCAGTGTAGCAGGGCCTGCATGCCACGCCTTCATCTGTCAAGTACACCTCTCTGACAAGAGAATAGGGAAAATAAGCTCATACATATATGGTCAAAAGGGGTGCCAAGATCATTTAATGGGTGAAAAAAAGTCTCTTCAACAAATGGTGCTGGGACAACTGGATATTCATGTGCAAAAGGATGAAGTTGGACCCCTTCCTCACACCATTTACAAATATTAACTCAAGATGGGTCAAACCTAAAACTACAAAACGCTTAGAAGGAAACATAAGTATAAATCTTTAAGACCACAGACCAGGTGATGGTTCCTTAAATAAGGCACCAAATGTACATGTAGCAAAGAAAAAATGGATACATTAAACTCATCAAAATTTAAAACTTTTGTGCTTTAAAGGACACTATTAAGAAAGTGAAAAGTCAGCTCCCAGACTGGGAGAAAATATTTGCAAAGTATATGTCCAATAAGTATTCAGAATATATAAAGAGTGCTTACAACTTAACAATAAAAAGACAAAAAGGCCAATTTAAAGGTGGGAAAAGGATCTGAATAGACATTTTTCCAAAGAAAACATACAAATGGTCAGTAAGCACATGGAAAGATGGTCAGTTATCATTAGTTATTAAGAAAAAACAAAATAAAACCACAATGTGATACTACTTTACTCCCTACCAGGATGACTAAAGTTAAAAAGAGGGACAACAACGAATGTTGACGAGGACATGGAAAAATCGGAACCCTTGTATTAATACACCGCCGGTGGAAATGCCAAATGGTGCAGCTGCCGTGGAAAACAGTTTTGCTGTTCCTCAAAACGGAAATCATGGAGTTACCATGTGGGCCAGCAGGTCCACTCCTAGGTATATACCCAAGAGAACTGAAAACACATGTCTACACAGTGCCTCGCACACGAATGTTCACAGCATCACTATTCATAACAGCTAAAACCGTGGAAACAACCCATGTCTACAAACAGATGAATAGGTAAACAAAACACGATAGATCCACAAAACGGAATGTTATTTGGCAATTAAAATAAACGAAGAACTGATACATGCTGCAACATGAAAGACCCTTGAAAATATTAAGCTAAGTGAAAGAAGCCAGTCACAAAAGGCCACCTATTATATGATTCTATTTACATAAAATGTCCAGGATAGGTAAATTCACAGAGAAAGAAAGTAGATTAGTGGTTCCAGAAGGCAGGAGGAGGGGGTAACTGGGAGTTGAGAGGTTTCTTTGGGGGATGATGATAATATTCTGGACTCAGGCAGTGAATGGATGCATACCATTGTGAATATACTAAAACCACTGAACTGCACACTGTAAAATGGTTAAAATAGTCAGTGTTACGTTACATGAATTCCACCCGAGTAAAAAAGGAATAAATAAAATAAAATAAAAAGAAAGGAAAGAGACAGAGCTGTCCTTACCTTCCAAACCAAGGTCAAAATTGCACAGGCAGGAAAAAGAATGAATGTGAAGTACCTATTATTTGGCTTGAAGTCAATCATTCTGAGAAAGTAGCAACTTACAAGAACAATTTAAACCTTAGTAGGCAGAAAAGGGTTAAGAAAACACTAACTCAGCAAGCCTGTGATGCTCAAACCCTGTGTACTCCTAAGAAAGGCCTGCCGTAAGGACTGGCCGTTGGAGGGCTCCCAGGAGCTAATCTCTGAGCCCTTGGAATATGTTCCTGATAGAGCACTTTAGCACGCCTGAGGACGGGGGCATGCTGTACCAATGTGACCAGATAAGTTTATCCTAGTGATGTCATTTATGGTGAACGCTATTTTTGCTGGGGGTTGGACTGGGGTGGGAGTAGAGTCTGAGTACCTAAGGTCAGTCACCTGAGTGCTGCATGCCTGTATGACAGACCCCAATAAAAACCCTGGACACAAAGGCTCGGGTGTGCTCCCCTGGTCAGCAGCACTTCACAAGTATCGTCACACATCATTGCCAGGAGAATTACGCATGTCCCTGTGCAACTCCTCTGGGAGGGGACACCTGGGGTCGTGTGCCTGGTTTCTCCTGGGCTTTGTTCCATGCACGTTCTGCCTTTGCTATTTTTAGTGTGTAACCTTTCATTGTAATAAACCATAACGATGTGCAGAAAAGCTTTTTGAATTCCTGTGATTCCTTCTAGCAAACCATCAAGCTTGACGGGTGGTCTTGGGGACTCCTGACACAGCCTTAAGGTTCAGCATGCTGGCACGTCCAGTGTGCTCAACACACAAGGCAATCACTCAGATATAGAAACTGAGTATAATACTAAGTGTCACGGGGGGGAGGTGGAACCTGACACGGGCCACACAGCCGCTGCTATAACTACCTAACTTGCCATCGTGGAGGGCCTGAGCACCTGTACACAGCCAGCCTTAACAAGCAGCTAGTGAGGAGGTATTCAGCAGCCCACAGGCCAGAGAAAGGGACTTCTTCGTCAGAAAGGGCAACTTTCACAGGCCGGAGCGCCAGAGAACCCTCCAGGAGCCACGGCTGTTCTAAAGCCTGGAAGGAAAATGTTCTCCGACAGCGTATGGCCTGTGGGATGACTGTGGAGCAAGGCCTGGGGAGAGGATAAGGGAGAAAATTCTGGGATGGTCCCTGAATATCCTTCCAGATTTGAACTTGATGCCAACTTAGAAATTTGAGAAATGTATGCTTGTACTTCAGACTGGTATTTCTAAACAATGCTCTGTGAAGAAGTACAACAGGATATTAATACGTATTTCACATGCCAGACAGGGAGCTACAATATGTTAGAGAAATACTGAGTTAAGCAATTCTATATAGTCTTTTATTTTTAACTGCAGGACTTCTCAGAGCCTTTAAAATACTAATCTGCACTATGAATTGTCAAGATAGGAATGCTACATGCAGCACCCCCAACTTTATTTGGCTACGGAATTCCCTTCCGAGCAGGATTTCAGAGAGGTACTGCTTCATCTATCCAACATTAGCATTGAGAAAATCGTTCACCTAGTGGAACAGAAACCCACATTCTGCAAAACAAATCCTTTTTCCTGTGAACCGTTTTTGCATTTGCATTGCTTTGTTTATTTTAATTTTTTAGTAAAGATACCTGAGAAGCAGGAAGGTGTACTGGAATAAACACAGGCTTTTAAGAAAGATAAACCTGTGTGTAACCTTAGTTTCCTGGACGAGGTGATCACACTTCTCGGGGTTATTAAGAGGATAAAAATGAGATAAAACATTTGAATAGCTTAGCAAGAGACTGGCCATAAGAGAAGGTGTCAATAAATATACAATTCCCTTCCTCTCTCATTCTAATGCCTTCAAGCTCTTACACGTCTGTCGAGGGGGAAAGTAGTATCCTCTCATTTCCTCCAGTGTGAGTAGGAAGGCGTGTGCTCTCGTCAGCCACACGCAGGGTGGTGGCGACTGGCCAACTGCAGGACCCAGAGACCCTGAAAGGCTGGGGATACCAGTGAGAGGGGACTCGAGAAGCACAGATTTGGAATGGGCTGGGAGGGGAGAGTCCCAGCAGGGCAGGCCCCATGGCTAGTGGCACATGTGAGCAAATGGTTTTCCCTGTCCTCACCTGCTTCCCTTGGATGACCTCGCTCTCCAGCCATGACAACCTTGCTAGGAAGGGCAATAATACCTACATATCTTAGGTGCATCCTAAATACCGGGCAGTTTACAAATAACAACCTCATTAATCCTCCAGCAACTCAGAGTTAACAAACAAAGAAAAGGACCTCAGAGAGGCAGAATACCTTTGAAGGCCACAGCTATTAAGTGGCAGAGTGAGGACTGGAACCTCTGTGTGTCTGGCACTAAACCCATGCTAACCACTGCCCTCAACTCACCATGAACTCCATCCTCCCTCAAAACGGGCCCTCTGCTTTCCCGCCCTGCAGCCAACCCCTGGGGGTGGTCTTGGGAAGACAGCTCACCCACATCAAGAACCTGGTGTTTGACAGTAATTGAATATTTCTGTCATTCCATCCTTACACAGCAGATTGCAGGGGGTCCTCTAAGACTCAAGTGTGTCCTCTGGGGACTGGTAATGTCTTGGGTTGGAATTTGTACTTGGATGTGTTGGGCAAGAACATTAATAGAGAAAAATGTTCTGTTCCAGGTTGGTATACAATTGGCCAAGCGATTTCCATTTTTCCAATCACCCACCAGCTCTGGGCCGTGGGGAAATGTCTCCTACCTCCCTAGGGTTTTCCCAGATCCTGATCAGAAAACACTTGCCCACCTTTCACCAGCAGCAGAGCAGATGGGGAAAGAGGTTAAAAGAATGTGTCGGACCACGAGCAATTCACGGAAAAGAGGTGTTACAAACAAGCCTCGTGTGTTTACTGCCCGGGCAAGGAGAGAAAATAGTCCTTATTGGAAACATGTATTTGATAGCATCTGGATCCATTTAGTAAGCATATTTATTTCATAACAACATGAGTTCATGATGCCAGGATGATTAATGAGCTTTTATATTTTACCCATCTTTTTGCATAAATCTGCGAGTCTGTTGGGGAGATTAATTATCTGAGATAGGGCAAATATGCATTTTGGTTACTTGTTTTTAGAAGGGATCTCTTACATGGAATACATTTACTATAGAGAAGGATGGAGAACTATGGAAACTCCTTTAGGCATCTTCAAAATCAGTAGCACCTGAATTCTCTGAAAATAATTTCAAGGTTCTTAGGTAATGCTCTTGTGTTTTCCCAAGGAGAAATACTGATCAAATCCTCAGATTGGGGAAGAAACAAGAAAAGAAAAAACAGAATTTGGGCTAAAATTTTAGTGATAAGACTAAAAAATTGACTGCCAAACATTTTTTTTAATATGCAGGATAATACCATGTACTCTGACTACACTGGAAATGGAACATGCTGGAATAGAAATGCTATTCTCTCTGGCAAACTTCACAACAAGTGACATCTCTCTTAAACTCCATGCAGGAGAGTTTAAGGCCTGCAGTGACAGCTGTCACAGTACTGTCCCACCTCTGAAAGGAGCACAAGGCTCCCTCTTTCCCTTTCGCTTCTCTCCTGGTGATGGGCAGCACCAACAGTCCAGACCAGAGGCCTAGGCGGTCACACCCAGATGGGGCAGAGTTTGTATCATGTTTCACAAAGAGGGGAGGAGTCCTGGCCTTTGCCGGGCACAGCCCTTTTAGTTTGCCTCCCAGAGCAAGTTCACCTGGTGGTTTCTGGGATGAGACGGCCCCCTTGGGAGGCATTCTAACCACAAAAAGGCCAGGAATGGGCAGCTCCAGCCAGTTCCGCGCCGTAGCTCTTAGTGTTCTTCCTTGGAGACACGCCCTTCTCAACTTCTCACCCCCTCATCCTGGAGTTCGTAGCAAGGTGGACCAGGGAAAAACAACCACAGAGCTCTGCTTTGGTCCAGGCAAAGGGGTCCTTGTGACCCAAAAGGGAGCAGCTCAAGGTTCCTAGTGTGAGGGACTCCTTGGAGGGCTCTGGAGGTACAAGACCCAGCCAGGGTTAAAGGACCTACATTCACCTGGTGGTGTTATCCAGGGAAACATTCCTCATGGCAATCATGCCAGAGTTACCACAACAGGCTACAACTCACCTAGAGCACCAGTAAAATATCCTCCCCGAGGACCCAAGACGCCAGCATAAGACCTGGTTATGAGGATGCGTCACCAAGATGGATAGCACTGAAGGCAAGACTTCCACGAAGGAGTATCAACGGTAAGATGGGAAGACTCTGGACGAGGTAACACATTCAAGACCCAAACACCAACTTCTATCAGTCCCACAGCCCTGGCTCTTCCTCCAAAAACAAAGACAAGCAAGCAGAGACCTCATCTTAAATTTATTGCTTAATGCCTAGAACTGGCTTGTCTGAGCTCCACGTTTCTAAGCTAGCACATAACACATCATCCGTTGCAACGTTAGAGGCCATTGATCGTTTGCCTCCCCGGTCCCGTTAGCCAGAGCAGACAACACTGTCTGCCAGAGATTTGTAAACACTAAGCCCATGCCGACTGCCCGCTTCCTGCCCATACAGCTCTCTAATCTGAGTCTACGTGGGCCCTACCTGAAGGTTCAGCCACCGTCCCGACTGAAGCAGGGGAGCCTCTGGGCACAGCTATTCTGCGCCAACTGCCAGCATCATTTGCAGAGCTTTTTGTAAACACAGTTTCCAGTGTTTCCCCCAGAATCTCCTCCCAGGTGAGAGAGCTTAGGATGACATAGTTATGCAAGGTACAGATATGTACCTCACATATGTATCTCACAAATGCAGACCTCACGCCAGGGATGGCAGGCCTGAAGCTGCAGGCAGCAATCTCTACACACAAGCTGCCAGTCTTGGGACTAAAGCAAGAACTCACAGGGACGTGTGGGCACAGCTGCAAGGCCCGCCTGGGCCCTTTGCACGATGCAGAGTGGTAGGGGGAGGTAGGGCTGGATGAGGAGCCAGCAGGCACAGCATCTTGGGGGGGGGCCACGGTGTTGGCAGAAAGGGGAAGGTGGGTACCGCCGACTCCCCAGCTGATGATCTCAACCAGCTGAGGGGAAGTGACAGATCATTATGTGCCATTGCCCCACCAGCCGAGCAGCCTTCCCACTAGCCCAAAGAAGAGATGCTCCCACCAGGTAAGCACCAGCAAGAGTATATTTAGAGACAGCGGCCCCAAATCTGCATTGCCTGCTGCTCCGGATCACACCCCTGAGGACCCTGCTTCCACCATACCACCCCGCTTGGATCTTGGATGTGAGTAGGTTCCTTTGTAGGTGGCGTGGCCCCATCTCGTGCACCAAGCCAGAGAGGGAGCCAGCTCTGAGCAGCAGCCCAGAGCCTTCCCATGGGCTGGGCCCTGCTGCTCTGCTGTCTCCCTGGCTCTGGCATCTCCAGCTGTGTGCTCTGGCTCCAGTGCCTGCTTCTGGCCCCTTTGGTCCTGGTGACCCACTGGCCTTCCCTCTTTCACTCATCAGACTTTGGCTTCTCTCTCTGGGTCTCAGCCTTGCTCTGCTGACCCCCGCCCCACCATTTCTGGTGTTCTCTCCAACCTGGCGTGAGAGCTCTGTCTACCCTCAGGCCCACAGAAACCCACCAAACAGGGACGGAAAACCCTGCCAGGGAAAGGAAACTCATAGTGGCACTTGCCAGCTCACCTCTGATATGCGGAAAGAATTTTTGGGTTTGAACATACTACTTTAAACCTCAGTCTCAGGAAATATGTCCCCAAATAAACAAACCCTAACCTTGCTCCCACAGACAGACCCTCCAGTTCTTGCCTGACCAAGAAGTCAGAACCTCTGAAGCTGCTGTGGTGGACCAGGGTGGCCCTCAGGCAGTGGAGTGCAGACCCCCAGAACCTCCCACACAGGAGGGATCGAGAGGCACTCCATCTACCCAACGTCATACGTGCACAGACTGAGGGACTCCCCTGCCCGCAAGTCCACTGGCCAGAAGAGAGGGTATCTACCTTGCAGGTATCCAGGCAGGATACAAGTTCACCTAAGTTGAAGCACACAGTCAATGTTGTAAACTCTGCATTGTAATGTGAATCTCAAATTACTGGAGGATGTAGCCCAGAGAGAATTGTTCTAAAAAGATACTAAATTATTTCTCAAAAGAATTGCTTTAATGTTCACCTGAGAAAGGATAGCCCAGAACAGCAAGGAGAATCTTGGAAAAGGCAGAGGAATACAGGACAACTAGGCCTTCCAGATATGAACTCATATTACAAAGGAGTTATAATGAAATCCTATTAGTAGAATACAGGGGACAGTTTTCTTAATAAAACATAAATTATAATACAGAGTGCTGTGAGAGCTATTCTCGGAGGTGTTTTGTAACACTTATTGATGACTCACTAACTGACTGATGTTGTTCTAAATTATTTTCATATATTCACTCATTTAATCAGCTACTCCAAGAGGCAAATACTATTTTATCATCCCCTTTTTACAGATGGGAAAACTGAGGTCTAGAGACATTAAGCAACTTGCTCAAGATCATGCAGTCATAGATGTAGTAAGTTAAATGCAGACAGGCTAAAACCAGAGTCAATACTTGCATAGACCATACTCAGCTGCTTCCTCTGCAAAATTAACCAAAATATTCATTGATAGGATCAATTTTAAATAAGTTGTCAGTACATTCAAAATGGTATTGTGTATGCCTAAAATGAGAGTTATTAAAGAAAGAAGCAATGTAGAAAACTGTTTATGATGGAATGTGAAATAAATAAAAGGCAGAGTAAGAGATGTACAGAAACTCTTAAGTAAAATAATGAAAAAAATATCAATGGGACAAACTGGAAGAAAATATACATCTATGGAAGCACACTTGATGGCTGCCTAGACTAGAGCAGTGGTCCCCCCAGTACCAATCAAGCCCATGTTTGGGACTGGGAGCCAGGCACCAGTAGTAATAAAGATCCTCAGGAAATTGATTCCAAAGTACTGCCACGCCGGGAACCTCTGGTCAGAGCCGGGTAAAGGAGCCTGAAGAGAATGAGACTTTTTTTCCTTCCCAATAAATGAGGGAAAATATAAGGTATATGGAAATCCAAAGAAGAGTTATAATTACCAAAAAGCAAACAATTCATAAAAAGCTAAACTTTATAAGTGGACAGAAAACATGCAAAAATGCACAAAAGAATCCATTTCCCATTACCCATCTTTTACCCATTAGAACAGCAGAGATGGAAAAGAATGATTATCCCAATACACAAAGCGATATGTTCAGACATTCACTAAAGCATTGTTTTAAATATTAATAGCAATACCCTATGAACAACCCAGGTGGCCATGAGTAGGTGATTAATAAAATATGTTATGATCCATCCTCTAAATGGCATACTTGGAGCCACTAAAAATCATGATCTAGGTCTCTCTTTGTTGGCCTAAAAGCTATTTATGTTATATTATCGAATTCAGAAAGACAGATTAAGCAACATTATACATAGCATGATCCCAGTATTTGTTAACAGATTAAATAATGTGCAGAACCAAATGTTAATGGCAGTTATTTCTGAGTGATGTAACTGGCACTGATTTTTTTTCCTCTCTTGCCTTTGGTTCCTATTTCTGCTTAAAAACAAATGAACAACAATGATAAAAACCCCCCTACCTTCTAATGAAATAAAAGTTTTTAGGTAATTGGGAAAAAATTATCTTAGGTCAGAGAAGCTTCCTTTCTCCTGTAGCAAAGGCCCAGAATATTTTAAATAAAGCAGGCTCTGCCCAGACCTTACCTTCTACTTTAGCAAACTCTGATGTCCTAAAAGGGATTTATCCAATTAAACAGTTATTCTTTTGAACAATGCTAAAATCTCAGAGCAAAAAGATTCCCATAAGCTGTAATTTCAGAAGCTGAGGGTCAGTTCCCCAGGAAGATGTTTATCAAAGGCACTTTGATGCTCTATTAGAACTGGCCAGCACAATCCATTTATTTTATGACCTTGCCTGTAATTTTTAAATTTGGTACTTAACTGAGTTCTTGTATACTCTTCTCCTGCCAGACATTACACAAAGTTTAAACCAGACAAAGCAAGCACAAAAAGAACACATTATGCCGTCCAAGTTTTCATCGGCAGTTTTTACTCTTATACTATAGTATCTTCATGGATAATTCGGGGGGGGATTGATAAATGTTAGGGGTTAAAAAGCTGAACTCTGCCTAGAAAATGTGCTGAGCGATTTAGTGAGAAAAGTGACGAGAAACTTCTATGAATACAGTGTCTGGTCCAGAAATACAACCAAGCCAGGCCCTAATAATCAGCAGTACTCAAACTACCTCATATCCCTGCTGTCCCTGTGCAGCTCTGGAAACCCCTGAAAGTTAGGAAAATCTAACTAGAAAGAGGAAATACTATTTGCCAGAATTCCTTGCAAGGAGGGCTCTGTAAATGGTTGGAAGGCCTCTGATGAGGGGCTGGTGGTGACCATGACAACCAAAGAGGTACGCTTGAGTGACAGTAGGTAGTCACCAGAATGCTTTCTAAGGTGGGTTCCTGTTAAGCTAATCGATTTTTGGGTTGGGCGGGAGGAGTGTTATTATTGTTAAACTGCTTTCTTTTTAAAACAATCTAGTTTTGTTTTTAACTGACAAAATATAATTGTATGCATTTATGGGGTACAATGTGTATTATGGTACATGGACACATTGCGAAATGATTCAATCAGGCTGATTAACACCTCACATACTTATCATTTCTTTGTGGTGAGAACACTTATAAAGTCTACTCTTTTAGCAATTTTGAAATATACTATATATTATTGTTAACTACAGTTACCATGACGTGCAGTAGATCATTAGAATTTACTCCTCCTAACTAACAGAAACTTCGTACCCTTTGACTCACATCTCCCCTTTCTCCATGGTAACCAGCATTTCACTCTTTGCTTCTATGAAATCAACTTTTTTAGATTTCCCATATAAGTGAGATCATGTAGTATATGTCTCTCTGTGCCTGGTTTATTTTACTTAGCATAATGTCCTCTAGATTCATCCATGCTGTCACAAAGTGTGTCATTTTTATTTTGCTCAAAGGGCATGCAAGTTTCAGGCCAGAGGTGAAATGCCCATAACAATAGAGGAGTTGCTGCCCCCAGCGGTCCTCCCTTCTCCCCCTGCACCCAGCACAACTTCTCTAAATAGTGCGGAATAGACACTTGAAAAATGCTGAAACACCCATAATCCTTAACTGGCCCTTACCAAGAGACCAAGAATTTGAAAATAAAACTACAAGGTGACCTATATTTTAAAACTTCAAAATGCAGGAAAACATTTAGAACAGTTCCATAAACAGTCACCCTACCCCACCCCATCCCTCCTGTTTTAATTATCATTCTCCTCCGTGTTTATTGTTCCCGCTGTCCAGCTCTGCAGGATGCAGCACGGCTCAGGCCAGAGACCATGAAAGGCCAGGGCAGTACCCGAGCACAGCAGGCAGGTGCAGAGGGAAGGGGGGGTGGAGATGTTGGTCCCCAGGCTGAAGACCAAGTGCGCGGCAAGGAGCAGGGCTAGGAAAGCCACAGAGACGGGCAAAGTACACAGGAGGTAGACCACCCAACGTGTTTCTGGTAGGTGAGGCCCGTCTACCTGGAGCTGCTTCTGAAGGTTGTTGGAAAGTTCTTATCTCTGTTTTTCTTATGAAAAAAATGAGGACTGAGGATGCTTACAATATACCTGCGGTCACGCAGCTGGCAAACGAGCCTAGGTCTTCTGACTTCCCGCCATAAAAGTGTAATTGAATTGTAGCGATTCCACTCAATGTCGGGCTATCCAAGAGATGACAACCCAGGGCTGAGGGCTGGACCATCTGAGAAGGAACAGGACAATCCAGGGGCATTTGGAAATTCCACACAACGGGAGACATCATTGTAAAGGACATCGGAGGCTTATTCAAAGATACCTAGCACCTGTGTCGTACACTGTGCTAGGTGGCTTTCACGCGTTATTTCATTTGAAGGGGTACTGACCCTGCAAGGTAAGCACTGCTATCCCCATTTCATGGATGAGGAGTCCGAGGCTCACAGAGTTCAAGAAATGTGTCCAAGGTCACATTGTCAGCAAGGGCTGGAGTTGGAAGCGAATGTACATTTATCTCAATTCAACATCCATGCTCTTCCCAAGAGTCAGACAGAACCCACAGCAATCTAGGAGGAAGGAAAAGTTACTCTTGACACCAGGAGATGAGGGTTCGAGCAGGGTTTCAACTCTTCCTAACTGGAGCACGTTACCTAACCGCTCTGGGGGAGAACTGATGGGACAGTCAACTTGCACGGTGAGGAGCCAGGAGGGTGCAGGGGCAACGGCAATCAAAATGACAATCCCAACAACAATAAGCCCGAGGGGCCCGCTGGGGTCTGACTGGGAGGTGCGGAGTCTGCGGGAAGAGTGCCAACGTCAGGGCAGGCGAAGGTGAAGAGGCCAAGCTGGGTGTCAGACCCCGGAGAGGGCCCCTGACCAGCTGGCTGGCAGCGAGGGGAGGGTTGAGGCTGAAAGCTGGGGGTATACCAGGGACACAACAACAAAGCTTCTGCCTCTCCAGCCATGGAGGAGATTGAAATAAAACGTCAGCACTGGCCCATGGGCTTAAAGAGAAATTAGCTATAAAACTACAGATTGGAGAGGGGTGGAGTCAGTCACATTGAAGGAAGGAATATCTAGGAGGCCCCAGAAGAAAAGAAATAAAGCTTTATCTGGTGGGGGGGAAAAAAAAAACAGAGACCAGACATGTGTAGCTGATTTTGTAGTATACATAGCTAATACCCTGGTCTAGTAGCAAAATTACTGCTATGCTTGTAAGTGGGTACCGCAGAACAGTGGGATGGCTACTTAATGGTGGAAGAGAGTCTTAAAAAAGAAGAACAAAGTTGGAGGACTCACACTTCCTGATTTAAAACTTGCTACAAGGCAATAGTAATGAAGACAGTGTGGTATTATCATAAGGCCAGACATATAGATCAATGGAATAGAAGTGAGAGTCCAGAAATAAATTCTTGTATCTATGGTCAACTGACTTTGGATAAAGGTACCAAGACCCTTCAAAGGGAAAATAATAGTCTCTTCAACAAATGGCGCTGGAACAACTGAACAGCCACCTGCAAAAAATGAAGCTGGACCCCTACCTCATCACATAGGCAAAAATTACATCAACATGGATCAAAGGCCTAAATCTAAGTTCCAAAACTATAAAACTCTTAGAAGAAAACATAGGGGTAAGTTTTGTGCATCAAAGGACACTATCAAGAACTTGAAAAGATAAATGACAGAACGGGAGGAGAAGATATTTGTAAATCATATCTGATAAGGGTCTAGTATCCAGAACGTATAAAGAACTCTTACAACCCAACAACAAAAAGGCAAATAACCCAATTTAAATACGGGCAAAGGAGCCAGGCGCAGTGGTGCACACCGGCAATCCCAGATACTCTGGCAGCTGAGGTGGGAGGATCGCTTGAGCCCAGGAATTTGGATCCAACCTGACCAGAATAGCAAGTCCCTGTCTCTTAAAAAAAAAAAAAAAAAAAAAAAAAAAAGGGCAAAGGATTTGGACAAATAAAATATACGATTGGCCAAAAAGCACATGAAAAGAAGCTCAACATCATCAGGCATTCAAGAAATGCAAATGAAAACCACAGTGATACACCACTTCCCACCCACTAACATGGCTACAGCTTTTTTTAAAAAAAAAAAAAAAAGGAAAGGGAAAATAACAAGGTTGTGGAGGAAACTGGTTAATTTTATGCTACGTGAATTTCACCTCGTTAAAAACAATAGAAAAGGTGCATAATAATGGGAGCAGGCACAGGGAGAGAAGTAGCAAAGAGGAAGAAAAGAGCACTGAGGCCGTGCTAGTGACACTCCATGTGATCTCATTTAATCCTCACCAGAGACTCCACGATGTCGATGTTACTAATCTCGCTTTGCAGATGAGGAAGTGGAGGCTCAGCGCCATTAAGAGCCTAGTAACAGCTAATATGGCAGGGCTGGGATGAAGCTTCTCGATAAGTTACCAAAATAACTCCAACCAAGATGATGACTTAAAGGAACAGGATACTTTCAGACTAACTGAAAACCGGACCCTTGATTTTATGGCACTTTTACATTGTGATAGCCCATAAAAACCCGTGATAAAAGTTTATGTCCATGAAGCCAGGGACATAAAGCCTTGGCCTGTGTGGAGGATAATGCACACAGGTGCTGCACAGACTTGTGTGTGCTGCTTGGCGGACGCCCTCGGCCCTGCTCGGCATAACGGCTTCTCCGATCCAAAGAGAAACACCAATAGAGACTTGGCAGGAATGGCCTGAGAGAGGCTGCAGGGGTCACCCGGTCGTCACCGGGTCTTAGTGGGTCCAAACACACATCCCCTAACCAGATGTATCTGGATCACTCTGGGAGACTGTTACATGCAGATTCCTGGGCCCACTCCAGACCTCTGGGGGTGGGGCCCAGAAATGGGAATTTCCAAAAAGCTCCCTGGGCGAACCATTATATATTGTTGATGGGAACATAACATGGTACAGCCACTTTGGGAAACACTTTGGCTGTTAGAAAGTTAAAGACAGAGTTACCACATGACCCAGCAATTCCACTTCTAGGTATACACCCAAGAGAAATGAAAACATAGGCCCTCACAAAACTTGTATATGAGTGTTCTTAGCAGCATTAGTCACTGTCTGCTAAGTCCATCAACTGGCCTGAATGTCCACCGCTGATGCACGGACAGACGAAATGCGCTGGATCCACACGATGGGGTACTGCTGAGCAATAAAATGGAACAAACTGTTACACACACTATGATATTAGTAAGTCTCAAAGACATTGTTAAGTAAAAGAAATCACACGCAAGAGACCACATACTGCGTGATTCCATTTATGTGAAATGTCCAGAAGAGGTAAATCCAGAGAGACCGAAAGTAGAGAGATTACTTGTCGTCTGGGGCAGGGAGTGGGAATGGGGATTAACAGTACGTGGGGGATATTATTGGCATGACAAAGATGTTCTAAAACTGATTTATGCTGATAGTTACACAACTTGGTAAGTTTACTAAAAATCATTGAATTGTACACTTGAAATAGGTGAATTTTATGACATGTAAAATATGACTCAGTAGAGTTTTTTAAGGAAAAAATAGGAAAACTCCCTGGATGATTCCGATGCACCCACAGATTTGGGAAGCGCTGAATTCCAATATTTTTATCTTACAATGAGGAAACTGAAACCCAGAGAGGAAAATGATTCACGCAGAGTCACAAAGTGAGTTTACACAGAGCCAGAATGCCTGATTCGTGTCTCCACAAGAGGAAACAGGGTGCTGGGGGACAGTCTGATGAAATGAACCAAAGGGGACCGCCAACCTCAGTGAGTCAGTCCCCACCGAACTCTTCTGCCCCTGAACAGCAGGAAGCTGGCGTGTTTTGCTTGAATGATCCAGGAAAGGGGCTCCGGAAACAGCTGCAGGGACTGAAGCCTCGGAGTCAGGAGGCCTGAGTTCTAACCTGGCTCTGAGAGTTCACGGTGATCCTGGGACAGTCACTTTGCATCCCAGAGCCTCACCTTGTTCCTCCATCTGTAAACATGGCTGATGACATCAGGCTTCCAGCATCACTGAAGGGCCAATAAGGAAGCCAATGGGTAATCCAGGTAAGAAATGGTTTCCTTCCTGCCAAACCTGAAAGCGCAGATGTCCAGCCCAATGTGTTTATCTTAAAGCTACAACTAGCACATCCTTTCCAGCCTGGAGGGCACTCATATTCCCTGACGCAGGCGCCACTAACCCACCCTGATCTTGGCCCCAGTCCCAGCTTGATTCAAGTTCCCAGGTATCATAAAACTCTGGAAAGTGGGAAACAAGATTGTATTTTTTATACAGCGATGAGAGCCCCAGACTGAGAACAATATATATTTAAAAAATAACAACCTTCCGAGTGGCCACCGATGCATCAAATGCTGGATTGGGCGTGGTGTTATTGTAAGACCAAGAGAATGTAAAACATCCTGTAACGTATCACAGTAGAAAATCTTTGCCAAGGGAAAGAAATCTGTCTTCTATCTAAGAGGAATGTTTGGTAATTGTTTGGGCCTTGGATAAACTCAGGCCATACGTTTTGGGCCAGGCATTTACATAGGACTCATCACAGAGCCCTGGAGTGAATACAGACATTGTGGAGAGAAAAAGTGAGTTACTGAGATGGTCACGGCAGCGTCAACGCTTCCAGAGAGACGTGCGGCCTGTGTCAGGCTGGGGCACACGTGGGCCAACACGCTCTCTTAGAGGGAGAAATGTAAACGTGGATGGCTCCTGAGCGGAACCCACCTCGGCGGATCCCGGGCTCTCAGCCCGCGCCATCGGATAGGAGCACCAACGTGCCGCAGGCGAAGGTGCGAAGGGCCCGTCCCGCTCTGCTTGCTTAGGCTGCGTTCTGCGTGCTCTGTTAGAGCCAAGAGAAGCCTGACCTCTCCGAGGAAGCCGCCTGCGTCAGTCACGGCTACCCCGGGTAACTGAGCTAGACGGTGACGAGCAGGCCTCCTCTGTGACAGGTGACCTGGCCCGACGAGAAGACGGAAGCAGCGGGAGCTCACTGCTCGTGACAGCTTCTCCCAGGCTGAGGCGGGGAGAACCAGAGCTGAACTGCAGAGACTTTCATTCACAGAGGTGTTAAAGACCAGAGCAGAGGGCAAATGAGAACAGAAGGAGCTGGAGGGGGAAAAGACTAAGGCAGGAAAAACATGAAGAAAAGCAAAAAGTAGGAGAACAAACATCTAAAACACGGATGGCAAATACGGAGCATATGAGCCACAAGTGCCCCGGCCCCAGGATTAGTGTTGGCCTCAGTCCCCGCTCGACAGCCCCCGGGCAGCCACGGGAAGGGGCTGTGTCCCACGGGTACCTGCCGGGCCTGGCCAGAAAGCCTAGATTTTCCACTTCCAGTTAAACACGGAAGAGTGGCTATCTGCCTTTACCCCCTCTCCTGCTCAAAACCCTACTAAATTGCCTGTTAGGGGATTTAAAAACATTTTAACTCCCAAGGACAAAGAAAAAAGAAAGGAGATATCTGCAAATAAAATGCTTCAGCAAACTTGGGGGAAAGCGGATGACAGAGCTGTAACAGAGTATAAGACGCAAACTTCGTTTCCACCAGGAAGGATGCTGTTGTGACCAAAGCCATCTGGCCTGGCAGAGACCCCAGCAGCCCAGCCCTTGGAGGAACCCAGCCCAGGAGCCACGAGGGGCGAGGGTCAGGTTTGTGATGGAAACCCAGCTACCAAGCCCACTCTCTGCAGCCAGACCACTGGGTACCCCCTCCACTTCTCCAAGCTGGTGAGAGGTCTATTCTCTGGAGAAACTGAAGAGCTGCAGACTCAAGAAGCAGGCACCGGGCAGAACACAGGTGAGGGTGAGGGGCACCCAGCGCAGCAACCACACAGCACCTCCCAGGCAGGAGAGGAAAGGATTCTGCTCTGGAGAAAGCCAGCAGCCTCAGAGGAAGGACACTCACATACAGACATTTGTGTGTGAGCATCCAACAAAAAGGGTAGCCCAAAATCTGTTCTCCCCAAGCAAGCTCCCCAGCCAACTACCCCACCTGGGCATGCAGAGCTGCAAGGGGCAGGGGCATCTGCAGCACATGCACACGGAACTTTTAATACTCACTAAAGGTTGACAACATTTGGAGAATGCCCCTGACATGAAAGGCATGGATAAAACAAACACAAAAATAACTTGGAGGTGGTGGTGGGGGGGTGGGGAATAAAAAGAACTTCAAAAATCCTATTATGTTCTTCACGAGTAAGTACAGTATGTTAAGACAGTGCATACAGGAAACAAGAACAGACTGCTATGTTAAAGGAATAACCAGAAACAAGAAAGAGTTCTTAGACATTACAAGAAATCAAGAGTTCAACAGAGAAGCAAATTTCCCAGAAGGGAGAAAGAACCAAAACTCAAAACATTAGAAAACAGGGACAAGAAAATATGAGATGCTATTCAAAAGGAGTTCCAGAAATAAAGAACAGAGAAAATACAAAGAAGGAAATTATCAAAGAAATATTAAAAGAAATTACAGGAGCTTGAGTTTCCAGCTTGAAAGAGTCCATTCAAAGGTGTGCACAGGACACGATGGATACACAAAATCCTCCTAAGGTGCCTCATCATGAAATACGGGAATGCCAGAGATTAGGAGAAGACCCTAAAGGCGTCCAGAATTCACATCACACACAAAATAAGGAGACTCAGAATCGTATTGGTTTGATCACAAGCAGAATGTGGAAGACAATGGTGAAATGCCTTCAGAATTCTATGAGACAAATCATCTCCAACACTGATTTCTAAAACTAGTTTCATTACAAGTCAAATGTGGGGTGCAATAAACACATTTTTTAGATATGCAAAAGCTGAAAATAAAATACTTCCCTTGCACCCTTATTTAGGAAGCTACTGGAGGATATGCTTCCCGTCGCCAAGCAAGCAGAAGATACAGGATGTGGTAGACAGGGGTCATCACAATAGAGGATGCACGCTCTGCCCCTAGCCTAAGACACAACTGGTCCAGACTGGAACAGGAAGGTGAAACACCAAGGGTAGACGGTCTCCAAGAAAAAGCAAAATCTAAGTGATAGGTTATTTTGTGTGTTGATTACTCATAATAAATCTCTCTATATACATACTATGGTCCTATTTCTCTGGAGAACACTGGCTAATACAGATATAGTCGGTTATTCAGAAAGAAACGTGACAACATATAAAAGAACTGTAGTGAACAGTATTTTTCATAGTTACAATAATGTAAACAACGGCTATTTAGAAGTTCAGTTATAGCTACATGGGCATGATTAGGGAGGGAAAGTGAGGTTGGGGAAGTGGTTGATGTAAGATCACTCAACCCACAGTTACCTTACAAGAAGTCACAAAGGAACATCCAATCTGGATAATTCACATCGTCTAGAAATATGGAGGTGAGGACCAGAAGAAACAGATCAAGAAGTTTAAGACAGTTGCCTCTGGGCAGTGGGATGGAATTTGAAGGAATACTGTTTTTCATTATAAGCCTTTTAAGACTATTTGATTTTTAAATCATATGCATGTGTTCATAAATAACAGTCAACTTAAAAAAGGAAAAAGAAAGGAAACCAGATTTTCAAAACAGATCAATTACGGTACGATTACACATGTTAAAAGTAAGTTGATTGGACCTGGCAATAGAGAAAGACCTACTTGCCACCTTTAACACGTGATGACAAGGTTATTTATTTGTAACCAGCAGCTTTCTATGCCATAAAGTGTTTTATGGGTGATAAGCAAAATACAAAGGTAACTAATTTGCATGCTATGACCAAAATAGATGATTTCATAATCTAAGCATTTTTTTTAAAACAAAGCACTAGTGAATGGTGTATCTCTGCCCTTCTTTAATCAAAGCCTGAAATAAATCGAATTACATGCATTTAGTTTCCTCTTAACAGCAAAGAACTTTTGCAAGTGTTGATTGTTACTGTAAACAAGACTAGTTTTTAAAAGCAACCCAGTCCATTGATAGTTGTAGAGATCTTGAAGAGACAAAAATAGGACAAATGGAGGGGGAATCAAAATGACATACACATGACAGCTTGGGGCTTAGAATAAAATTTCAAGGATTTTAAAAGCACTGTGTTGCAAACAGAATTGTCCCTCGCTAGTTTAAGGGGAAAATGTATTTAAAGGACATTAGGAGCTCACAGAATCTCTAGGAGAGCCAGCCAGAGGCAACTCAGCCCAGAATAGAGGCCATGGTGTGCCACTACCAGGACTAAGGCTACAGACTCAAGCAGTGTCACTCATGGTCACCAGTAGTACTACCAAGACAAGGTACAGGAGACTGAGGCAGCTGGATCCTGAGAAGAACTTCTAGTGCCCTTTTCCCTATTCCATCTACTGCCAGAAAGAAAGAACTGCTAAATGTCCTTCAGGGTCTGATGCGTGTCTGCTCTGGGGAAAGGTGGGTGCGGGAGTATTCAGCACAGGCTCCCCCTGGGCTCGGGGAACATCACCTCACTCTGGATTCTTCAGCGTGGAGGGCTCATCCGCTAGAAAAATAGCAAAATGAATCCGAGTCACTCCTCCCTCGTCAGGAGGATGCTAGAGACACGTCCTGCGATAAAGGAAAGGAACGAACCCCAAACGAGGGTTGAGAAGACATCAGGTAAGGCTGGGAAGGCAGTTTAGGGCTCTTCACACTATGATACTTTGTTCTAAACACAGATCATTGTTTATCCGCTTTCTGAGTCAAATAGGTATCCAGGTACTTTTAATAATTAGATGACTGATCGGTCCACTTAATGTCCTCGATACTCATTCAGCAGTCGCCTAATCGGTTCCTTTGAGAACTGGACCTCTAAAGAGAATCCCCCAAAGGGATGGTCCTGGTATCTATCTCAGCCTGGGTTCCCTGAAGCACAGCGGCAGTGAAGCCGGGAAGGAGAGAGAGAACATGAGGTGGGAACATCCCCAAGCTGAATTCTACCTGGTGTCACGTGCAACTAACCTTGGGATCCTGAAGGACCATATTCCTAGAGCAGCAGGAGTTGCTTTGTTCAGGAAAGGCCATCCACAGAGGAGGAAGGAACAAGAATTTCACTAATTCCATTTCCCATCAGTAAGACATTCAGCCTGACGGTGCTGCCTCGCTACCCACCCTCCTGAGTTGCACGTGCAAAGTGTCCACGGGGTCCTGGGGTCTTGCCCCTCAGAGTCGGCAGGGAGGCCCCAGGGTGGCAGACAAGAGGACCGTCATAGTAGTGACTGAGCCGAGACCCTTGGGTTAGTTGGAGCCAAGAGGATCTGGGGTGGCACATGAGAGATTTCTCATACAGTATCTAGCTTGTAATTAAAACTCTCATTCAAAATTCTGACAATATTAAGCTATTTTCCTAAAAGGCAGTTGATTTTATTTTTCAAAATTAGTGCTACTAAATAGAGACCTCTGCCAGCTGGGGATCTGTCCACTGAAAGCAGAAATCCCCACACAGAAGACCACGGACCCCCAGAAGGTCGTGGTATTACTGTAAGAGAAACCTGAATCCGTGAACCGCACCAAGCACCGTCTACAGACTTGCTTTATAAACAAGCATCACACGTGCGCACAGGCATTATTTTAAATGTCTGCGGATGCTGCTGTGATTAATAAGACAGGAAAATTTACTGAATGAACGGATTCACTGCATTCATAAAGGATCTCGTCATTCTGGATGTAATCACCGTGCTGGTTGTCCTCTGCCCTCCCAGTCTACGCTCTGCCTTTATTTGTCCTGCCCTACGGAGCCCTTGCTCTTTGGCTTCTAGCCGGATTTGCCAGCAGCAGATGGGATGGTGAGAGAAGTCAGGGTATTTATTAATATTTTGACTCTCCACCCCCACCTTCACTTGTCCTTTTGACCCTATCAGGTCATTAGACGCCACTGGGCCTCAGTTTTCCCATCTGTACAATGGGGGAGTCAATCGGATAACCTCTAGGGTGGTTTCAGCTGCTGTCCCATGTCTTTACTTCACGGATCCTCTGAACGAACAGTTCTTCACATTTGCCAAGTCAAATAAGGATGAATTCCAAGCTGATATTTCCTCATTGCTCTTTCAAAAGGGAATCAGAAAGACAGGATAGGAAAGTATCGATTCGTCTTTCTCTCTTTTCACACAAAGTGTTCATTGTGGGCTGATTCCTTTTTATCATCCAAATGCAGAACCGAATTCAATAAATGCCAAGCCAAGAGCTGTGCGGGGTTGTACAACTCATTTTTCTCTAAGCGTTTTACATGTTTCCTCAGGCACAAACTAGGGCATCAGTAGTAGGAAATGCCACCTAGTGCACTCTGTAGGTGGCCTGTCTGTGTTTACGGGGCATGCTGCACACGTGGTATAAAGTTACCCAAATGTGAAAAGGAGCCACATTTTCTTCTCAAAACTTTTTTTCCAAGTTGATTTTAGGGAGTGTGTTAGACCTCAGCTATAGATATTATTTTTAAACATAGCAGGGTAAAAAATGCCTTCTTGAATTCAAACTGTGTTCATCTTCGAACACAGTGTATCAACACTTGAAGAGCTGCACCCAACTCCGGCAGCTCAGACATCAAAAGCGAAACACGAAGCACCTGAGACACGCACGTCCGTCCTCGTGGCATTCAACCACACGGTGGGCCTTGACTCCTGGGTGGCGGGGGACATCCTAGTCTCAAAAATGTGCAAGACGGTTTTCAGCAAGTCACGCTTGCCTCACAGAAGGCTATTTTTAAAGTCTCTATCTGATCTTGAGCCCTCTGGCTAAGGGCTTTTCCCAGGAACATACTCCTATTTCTCTTCACCACCACGAAGCTTGATCGCTTTTTTTGGGTAGTGTCTGGAACTGCTTTGGATATAAAACATCCAAATTTAAAAATATCCTTATGCATACCAAAGAAGAATTTAAGGACATTAATATTATCCCATAATGCAGCAATGGGTAGAAATCTAGATCTGTAGTTTTATGCAAAAACACTGTGGGATAATAAGCAGATTATTTTCAGTTTTTCTTGGAGGCTCATAAAATTTTCTACATATTAAATATTAACACAGTATTCTATAAAATGATGAGCTTTCTCCCATTTATTTCTGTAAATACAAGCATCTGACACTGCCATATTCAACTACCCAAAAGGCCACTCCTATACTTCTCTTTTACTTTCTAAGTATTTCATTTTCTATCGTATATTTTCCAAGAAGTCACAATTTTCAGTATTAATTTATTTGCGACTATGACTTAACTCAAATATTATGCTTCTCAAGCAGGAATATGCCTGCCCATAGGAATGCCGATCATCTGATAAAGACTGGCAGTCTGAGATATAAACGATCAGAACTGTGAAAGAACTGTGAACTTTGGCAAAGTTCAAAATAATCCAAAATCAGCAAAAGTTATTATGAAATTTCCCCACTATAATAGTGACAACAAATAATAACAATAATAATAGCTTGACCCCAATCCCGACTTATAGTAAACTGGTCACAATCAAAGATGCGTAGAACGCACATATCAAATAAAGAGTTTGCCATTGTGGAGATATAAATGGGCCTCATCCTCACTTTTTAAAAAATTTTGGTAAAGACATGATATGCAAATTACACTTCAATAAAGAAAAAAAAAATTTTGGTAGGAAAAAAGCTGAGTATTATTAGCTCCACCAAAAAAAAAAAAAAATTCTTGCAATGATATTAATAAGGAAATCATACAAATTTTTTTAAGAAAAATCATTAGAATTTTTTTAATTTAGGAGAAAAGTTGGGGCTTGGAATAATTCATCAGAAAACACAATTAATGAAGTACTAGGTTACCTGAAGCTTTCTTCAGGGTCAGTTTCAGAAACACCTTAGGAGGTGAAGTTCAGTAAAGAGAACATCTGCTGAAGCCCTGTCAGGTAGACATGTGTTATTCCAGTTTGGATCAAAAAGCAGCAGCCAAGCTAAAAATCAATCGTACCACCAAACGACACATCCAAAACTCCTCAACAGACACAAGGGAAGTAGTGGTTGAGGGGCCTTCCAGCCAGCAGGGAGGTGTCACACTAACGATGAGGCCACCGAGTGGTCTTTCAGTGCTCTCCGCGGGTTCTGTTTATAATGTCATTTGCGAAAGCATGTTAAGGTGCATGATGCTTTGCTGTAAAATGTCTGATGCAGTAATTTTTAATAACGTGTGATTATTCCATTCCATTCATAGTTAGAATGGTGCTTATATTTCAGAAAATGTACCCACTACAGCCACAGCTTCAACAGAGATCAACACACTCATAGAAAGAAGCCAATGCAGACAGTGGCTGAATATCAATTAGCTTTTTAGAAACGCTGTAATTAGAAGCACCTCCAAAAACTTGCTTTATTTTCTACTTGAACACTAGGTATGGGGGAGGCGGGGACTGGATAAGTGATGGCTAGTGTTCTTAAACTTACTGTTGAATTATTATTTTTATTAACGGAGGAACAAATGTTCTCAAAAGTAAAGGGTAAAGACCTGGATACAACGAATCATCTTGTTATTCACAAGTTGACTTATTTAGATAACATTCTTTTTCACAGCTGAAACTCACCACTGCAAGGCAGAGCTGACAATCAGAATGAAGAAGTCTGAGAGTTGTATGACGAGCTCAGATCCTGGGGAGTCTTTGGGACAGTTCGCTTACATGTGATGACATGGCAATTACCTACATGGTAGCATTAGTGGTCAGAATAAAGAGCAATAGTTTTTGCTGTTATTGTTAACTAAAATCAGAAACACTTTTGGTCTACCATATGATAGAAGCAACTTGGTCTGTCAGTAGGAAGAAATACTTGTTGAAATTCCTGTATGTAATTCCCACGCTTGAAAATATAGAATGGAACCACTTTCTTTGGCAACGTTCTGGGCATCTGCCCACGTACAATACTCCAACACTTATTTGTGTGAGTTTATGCTCCCAAGATATAACACCAACAAAGAGTGAGGCTGCCTGGGCCCAAAACCTATCGTTATAAGACATTAGCACTCTTTTTATCTACCCAATTTTTAAAAATATCCAAACATAATTTCTTAATTTTTTTTCTCAGTAGTAATAGAAAAGCATTTTTCTATTAAGACAAACATGTACATATTACTGTGTGCAGTGAAAACCCCACATGCAGTTGTGAGAATGTGTAGACATCTCTGGCCCTTCTTTGTATTATTTGGGGCCACATTTCCAGGGTTCTCATTCATCCCAGTTTGGAGTTAAAAGCACTTAAGACAAAAGGCATCAGAAGCACCGTGTCTCTGGTTCATGATACTGACATGATTCAATCCAACTCAAATGTGAAATTCTGGCAAGAGATACGTGGGCTGCTCTTCTCTGAGGCAAAAGATCCAAACAGGACAGAGGGCAAGGTCTTTTTCACCCAGATTCTCCATGTATCACCCCTGGGAAGGATCAACAGAGCAGATCCTTCCCCTCCCCCCAACCCCGCAATGGAGCCCATTGCCAACGCTGCCTCCAACTTTTAAGCTATGTAAACATCTGCATTTTAAAAAACAGAACACAGAAACCTCCCATGAGTGAAACTTTGTGATGAGTTAAAACTGCTTACTAGCTATTTGGTCTGATCTTAGCAGGTTGCCAAACCTCTCTGAACCTAAGTTGAAGCTGAACCTAATAATGTCACCTGTCTTATGGAAGTGTTCTGAGGATTAAGTCAGCTACTTCCTCAGAAGCTCAGTATAACAGCTGCCACGGAGTAAGCATTCAATAAACATTACTATTATTAAGCAACAAGTCTTTAATGAGCTGGGTATAGGGTCAAATGCTGCTGACAGGTTCAGAAGTAAAAGACATCGCTTCTGACATCAAGAATTTTACAGGCTAGTCAAGAAGATAATATTAACATACAAGAAATAATGAGCGGTGTGAAACCACATTTGGATAATAGGGCTACCAGACATGGTGAGTTCAAGTTCTTCGTCTCACTAGCCATAGGAGCTTGACCGAGTGACTGTTAACAATAGGGTTAAAAATATCTGACCAGCCTACCTCACACGGTTGTTAGGAAGGTCAAGGAAATAATGTAAGTGAAGATGTTCTGGGGGCCAGAGAACTTCATGTGTGTGTTTGTAATTATCACTGTGACTACCATTAATTATAACAGGGTGCTGTGTTACAGGGCCCAGGCTGAAAAGAATACACAAGCTGAATAAGGAAGAAATCAGTGAGGAATAAAGTAGTTGGGGAAGGCTCATGGATCTGGCAAGCTTTGAGTTGGGCCTGAAGACTAGACGGAATTTGGACAAGTGAACAGGACGGCAGGAATCCTAGGCAGAGTGACTACAAGAGCCAGTTCATGGTGATGCACCTGGTTTGAGCGGAAAGCGTGGAAAATGGAACGGTGGGAGAGTAAGTGTGGGCTAGATGTGGGTGTCAGCTACGGGGGCCTTCGAAGTCAAGGAGCAGAGCCTAGAGATGCTATGTCAGAACCAAGGCACCGATGGACGAGCCACTGGCTGTTCCTAGAAACAGGACTGTGACAGGACAGGACCAACCTAACATTTCCAGAAAGGTAACATATCTCCCTCTCTTTTTTTTTCTTTCCTTTTACTTCTTCTCTTTTCTTTTTTACTTTTGTCTTATAACGATACCAGGCTATGGTACAGTTGGATGTAAGTAAGCGAATCTTTAAGAACACTTCTAATCCAAGCACCAGACAAAGCAGGGTCCCTGACAGTGCTAGATGCCCTAGTTTAAGTCAGACGCCAAACACTTCCTCGTTTTGGGAAATGTGCAACAGTGCATATAGGGGACACAATCAAAATGCAAAACGCTGAATAGAGAACACCCCTTTGGAAATAAAATACTGCCCAGCTTAAGTTAGCTGAGCTGATCTTCGGGACTAGAAAAATAACAGTAACAGTAATAATATAATAGCTAACATTTATTGAGCACATACTAAGTGTTAGGTGCAGTAATTACTTCATTTAATCTCTTCCAAAACCTTTGAGAGAGATACTCCTGTAATATTATCCTCATTTGACTGACAGCGTCTGAGGCCTAAGGTCCTGGAGTGGGTGAACGTCAGAATCAGGGTTTTGATGGCTATTCTACGTGGGCCTAAGCCAGAGGACAGTGACTATGGTGATGACGGAGCATAACGAGGGGGAACCTTTGTTATCAAACGGCTTTGGAAATCAGCCACCCATAATACAAAATCCCTCGTGGTAAAAAAACAAACCTGTAGTTACTGAACAAGTACTTTTCATATATGCAAATTGATTTTTCAGACGGAGAAAAGATTATCTTAAATTTTCCTAATGCCATGGAAAGGAGATTCTCCGTAACATAATACATGTATCCAGAAACAGTTGTAGATACTGGATTTCTGTAAATTAGATACTAACTATATTTACTAAAGGACTTCTCTACGGTAAACGTGCAGTAAATATTTAATAAAATGAAGAATTGTTTTGCAATCTGAATAGTCATTCAATAACTTATCTGTTTTGTAAATTTGGATTTACAGCAGACTCTTGACATTCCTGAGGCATACATCCGGAACCTTCTCAAATTCCCAGATTCACAAATACAAGAATGTTTATAGAGGCTCCCAGCTTTCTCTTCAACCACATTTCCATGGAGAGTCGTATGAGTTTCCTGTTCATAGCTTTACACTACACACAACAAGTTAACCATACTTTTAAATATCACCGAATGCTTAATCTCTCACTTGATAGCCGTTTTTCACAGGCACAAAACTATTTTTCAATTAATTAACAAGCATTGTTGCCAAAGCACAAGTGCACAGAACAGCAAAGACAAATGACCCTTTTCCACACACATATCTTGCAAAGTAGACTTTTCAGATTCGTATCTTGGCCAAACTCTGTGCCGCAGACTCAAAGAAGAACAAACAAAGAGTTATAAACCTGCAAGTTAAATCCATGAACACCTAGGGTCTGGGCACATTTATTAAGTTTGCCTGGGCAGGGACATGGAGCATTTCTACAAAATCCATAGAAATCCCATTGCTCTTGCTAACCCAAGAGTTAGAGCAGTTGATTGAGCCTTTTGGTGATAAGTCCAGAAAGTTCAATTACAGAAGCTTTGGCTACATGAATTACAAGGGTTTGCCTATTCATTCAAAATACCTATACTTTGTATGACTGGGGTTGGGGAAAATCAAACCTGGATGACTTCACTGCCTTCTAGTAACGGAGCCCAGGCACAGCTGGTACCCTGGGCACAAAGCCCCAGAAGTCAGACCTTCTCAAAGTGCTGTCCCAGAACTCGCACCCGCTGGCTGGGTTGGGAACCCCCAAAACACCACCAACCATGAAAGACAAACACGAGAGAGGGAAAGAGTGAATGAGCAAGTGAGTGAGCAAGGAAGAAAAGAAGAAACAAAGAAAGAAACACAGGAAAAAAGGGAGGGAGGGAATACAGAAAAGAAAGAAAAGAGAATGAAGAAAAGAGAGAAAGAATGAAAAAGGAATTTGGCTGCTGTGAGGAAAAAAAAGAAGAAAGACATTATCATTTCAAAATATATAGCTTACACATTTCAGAACATATTTGAAAACGCTGCTGCCAAATTTCCAAATTATTTATTTATTTATACCCCTTTTGTTCCAAAGAGGTTTTGCAGCATTTTGCTGCCAGATTAATTTTCCCGAAGCTCAGCTCTGATCATGTTACTCTCCTGCTTAAAAACCCCAATAGCTCCTCACTGCCTATAAAATGCAGTCCAATTTCCTTAGCCTCCTATTTGAGGCCCTCTGAAATCTGGCCCCGAACTTCCAGGCCAACCTCATCCTACACCGCTCCCCTTTATAAACCATTTGCTCCGCCCAAAGGATGCTCACTGATGTTTCCTCACACCTGTGTTTTCTGCCCAAGCATCCTTGCTTGTGGGGTTCACTCTGCCTGCAATGCCCCTCCCCTACACCTGCATATGCCCCTCCTAGCCACTGGAGGAAGCTCTGCCTGGCGGATGTCATGCACTGCAGCACACACTGGTCATCAGAAGTGAAGCTTACACACATGCCTTACGCACATCACCTCACTGGAACCACGCAACGGGAGGAAGCAATGTCTTAATTTTCTAGATAAAAAACTGTGGTCCGAGGAGGCTGGAGCTTGTGTGCTAGGGTTGTGTCCTTTGCCCATTGCTCTTCGTGTTACCTTAAGGCCACCTCTCACAAGACCAACAAAAGGTGGCTGCATGAATGCCAACATGCTGTAGCAATTCTTTTTTTTAGGGGAAAAAGTACAACTTTCCATGTGGTGTGAACTCAAATTCGCTTGTCCAGTCCTGAGTCACAGTTTTATCTTGCAGCCCCCATATAGCCCTTGCCAGGTTTCATGATGCAGGACACTACACTAGCTGATTCAGAAAGGCAGAGGCCCTAGAGGCCCAGGGAGCCAGGGTGGGTACGGGGTCCCCACACGGAAATGCCATAAGAACATGCATAGAAGGCGACTGATAACTACCAAAAATGTCAGTGGAGCAAGTTCTACTCCTTCGCATCCTAAGAATGTGCCAAAGGATTTGTAAAAGGTGCCATTTATCACCCAGGATGGGAGAGCAGGTTGCTAATACTATTTATACAACCTCTACAGCCTGCTTAAACAAACACGGCAACTGGGTGTAGGACAAGGCATCACGACTGATTGATGGGGGTCTATTAAGCACGCAAAGCGCCAATACCTACATGCTCCCTGGACCAGGGCCAAAGCTATTACATGATGAGCTGTTATGCAACCTTAAGAACAAATGGAATTCGGGCTGTACGCATCTGATATGCTTCCCCTTTCTAATTTTTGGCATCAAGAGGGTACATGAATTGACTGGAATGTAAGAGCCCTCCCGTCCATCTTCTTCCTTCCCTAACGACAGGCAGGCCTCCTGATCACAGCAGACATCCCCTGATAGTTACTAGAAGTTTCCCCCACACCAAAAAGATCCACTGTCCTATTTAAATCTGACCTATTTTTAATGGGCAAAAGTTAAAATCAACATAATTTGCTGGAGCATAACTTTAGATGAAAGCTGTTTCCTGGAATGAAGCCAAACTTCAAATCAATCCCCTGGACAAAACTCCACTCAGCCCAATAAATTACGGCTCACTCGATAAAATTTTAAAGCAAAAATAAGTTAATCCAATAACCATGTGACATCTATGGTTGCCTGTCCGTTTCTCGCCCCTATTCTGTTGTTGACTCCTAGCCTCATGGGACTCGTGACAAGCTTATCTGCCTGGCATTTTTTCCCTCTGCAATCGCCTGGCTCTCGCCACCCCTTGCACCTGCCATGCTTCAGCCTCTCCTCACCGAAACTCCTTGTCCCTGTCAGAGGCTGCTCACTCACTGTCCTTGTCCTTGCCTCTACGAGGAAATATCATCTGCAGCAGGATTCCAAAGAAAAGGATCAACTGCGTACAATGCCCAACTTTGTTTTTCTAAACTTTTCTTATTAATTACTAAGTAGCAATCTTGAGTTGTAAATTCTGTTGACCAGATCCGGAGCCGCTAGTGGGTTATTAATCACCTACAGTTGAAAAATCTCTGTCTGCTTGTAGGGGTCTTTAGTTCAAAACTAGAATTCAAATGGGACCTTACCCTGTTTTACTTTTCAACTGTATAAACGTAACTGAGCAGACATAGTGGTGGTGGGGGGGGCGTGCCTGCGTGCATGCGCGCGTGTGTGTGTGTGTGTGTGTGGCAACCCAAAAGAAAAAATACAGATAAAAATCCAAGCACTGCCCACCAAATGATGTTGCTATACAAGAGGAATCTGATATTACGGAGTAGTGTTAATCGCTTCTCCTCTGCCCAGAGGGAGCTCCAGAATACTGTGTGTCATCTTAGTCCCAGCACAGCAGGGGCCAGAAGGCACGTCACACAGCTGGGCCGACCACTGATCAGTGGAAACCGTCAGCGGGCAAGAGTGATCGCAGTGGAGCAGCGACAGTCACAGAGCAGGAAAGACAGGGCAAAGCAAAAATCCAGAAATGTCTCCCACGTTAAACAGAAATGGTTATGAATGAAAGCCTTGTATTTCAGGGTAATATAAGTCATAATTAGTAATCTTAAAGAAAAATATTTCCCTATATCTGCTCAGTTACTAAGTATTTGAGTAAAAAGGACCTCAAACAGTTGCCAGTGAAGCCTAGATTTGCAGCTAAAAGAGGTGTGATGATGACACATATGACTTCAGGACGTGATGACAAGTACTCTCCACAGTCCAGGCTGAAGACAGCTGGGTCTGGAAGCAGAATAGCTCAGATACAAATAATTGCCAGTACCTCAATTTTACCATGCTGTGGTGGCTACAGCCTCAGACGCAAATAGGAAATAGAATCGAAGAGCAGAATGAAAACTGTGTAACGCAGAGACGGTCCAGTTTTTTCAAGAACTACCTTTGATTTAGTTCTTCCACCTCTGGATACACGGCCCCCACAAAAGAACCCTTACTTTAAAGGATTACTCTGGGAGACCAGGCCTGCCTCTATTTCAGCCATCCTAAAACCATCTCTTAGAAAATCACAATCAGCTACGTATCATTTGATTTTTATCTGCATTTTAAATGTGAACACATTGAAACAATGTATTATAACATGTGTTCATCATATTATTTGCATCACCCCCCATTACTGTATTTTAAAAATTAGAATGCCTTTATGCAGGCATTGGTAATGAGACCGAATGCAATGCTGTGAACATTCAGGAATCTCATCCCCATTTAATAAAGCATAGAAACTCATCCCAAATTTTCAAGCAACCAGCAGGGTTAATTGACACCTACGTAGCCATCATTGGAGAGACTGAAAAACTGCAGTGATGGCAAAGAGGCAGCTTATGTGCTTCCCTTTCCCCCCAACCCATGCCGGGGCAAGGCATCACTAATCGATCCCAGTGACAGTCCTTGTTCCCGAGCCCAGCACATCAGAGCTGGCACAGGTGGGAGGACTGCTTGTTATGACTCGCGTACTCTACTCTAAAGAGAACGGCCAGTATGATAAACAAACAGCATAACCCAAAGCATAGAAATCAGTTGAAGGAAATAAAAGTATTCAACAGACCGGTGAAAAGAAGATGCAGGGTGACAAGATGGCTGCTTTCAAATATCTGAAGGGGGAACCGGATATTTAGTTCAACACGGCTCTGAAGGGTGTCCGGGTGATAGGTAATCATTCCAGGGGAAACCATAGTGGCATTATAAGAACGTGTCGAGGCAGAATTTACCCAGACAAAAGAAAAGACGGATGCACATTCTCTCCAGTCTTCCCACCTCAAACTACAGATACACAAGAGACTTTTCCTTTAATCCTCTGTGAATAAGTCCCACTAAGCCATGGAATGTTCTTACGGAAATTTCTAAGAAATGAAGACTGACAAGTATGGTTGAAATGGAGGTGACACCTTTGGGGGAGGGACAATGTCATGGGGCAGAGTGTCTGTGATAAATATGTAAAGGATGGGCTGAATTTAGAATTAAAATAAAAATTACATATTCATTGATCATGTTCTAGCTCTAAATCCTCTAACTCCAAAAACTTCTTGATGTTATCCTGATGCTAATTTCTCCATGTTCATGCACGGCACAACAAAACGTCCCAACCACTCCTTCAGGACATGTCCCTACCAATTTACAACATGGAGACCTCTGCTCACAGGGTGAGAGATCTATGCTACAAGAGATTAAGACAGAGTCCTAGGATTTCCTGGAGAAGATTTAGTAATCCTGATGTAAAAGCACACTTGTTTGTTTTTAAAGGGAATGAATCAGTCATGGCTTGGTTGCATGGAGGGAGAAATTCTTCTGTAGCCCTTAAGGCAAATCACTGTTCTCAGCATGGCAAGCTGTGCTTATGTAACTTCTGACTGACTCTGACTCTTCTATTTTATTCTGCAGTCCAGGGCAGACCATCCAACCCTTATGAGTCTTGGTTCTTGCATCTGTCAAATCAGAACAGTGTAGAATAGTGACATCCTGAACAGTCCATCCTGACCAGCCACTATGAAGACTGAGCCAGGCAGTCTTTGTAGAAAGCTAAGGCCTTGGAAGAGAGAAATAATAGGATTGGGTCTCATTATTTAATATTTTTCAATGGGTTTAAGTTTCATGCTTGGTTTCAAATCCTTAAAAGTTATTCATATTTAGACTAATCTGCTCATTAGATGATGAAATAGACCCTGAGGCTTTTCTTTACTAATTACCCAGAATGACACTGGTTCAAGTGCCAGGAAAGAAATTGCTTTTGTAAGAATCATTTACACCTTCCAGAATACCCTAGAGCAGGGGCAATTTTCTCTCTCAAACAATCTTTCCTTTTTCATATCCTACATCATCCAGTGAAAAGACTCAAGGAGGGAGGTGATAACCACGTGCCCCATACTGCATTCTCCCCACTCTTCAGCTAGAGAGAGAAACACAGTGTGGATGCAAGAAGCAGACATGTTCTAGAAGCATTTCATATACATCATCCTATGCGGAGGGGTGCGGAAGAGCTAAACCAAAGACCAGGGTTATGGAAATCAAGGGGAGGAAACAGAATCCTTCCTAACTCCCTTCACTTCTCCCTGGGGACACCCTTCTCACATACGATGCGGCCCATGCCCCGGTGTAAATGCACACTAGTCAACCTGAATTATGCCAGCACAAAAGTCTGTGAGCAAAGGGGATGCCCATATGTTGAGAAATATGATTGAGGAATTAAGGAAATTGTGGCTCATAAGATCATTATTTTATTGTATTGCCCAATATTGCTATATTAAAGACAGAAACAAGAGTTTGCAGGGTTTTGCCCTGAAAGAATATGTGAACTCAATGGTTCATTTATCAGAGGCTGTTATCATGGGAGAGCTCTCAAATCTCTGGTAGGATGTTTTCCAAGAGACTTCCTGGTTATCTCTTTGTGTGGCTTTTCTGGGTCTCGAATGCTGAGACAAAGGTAAATATCTAGCCCACAAGATGGGAGCCGGAGACAATGAGTGTACTTTGCTCTGAGACATGTCTCTGATGTTATAAACAACCTGTTTATAGAAAATCAGGCTCCCTGTTCACTCCTGACTATCTGTTTACCTTCAAGTCTATAATAACTACATCAAAGAAATATAGAGTCACTATACCTCTTTTGTTATACTTCTGTTAATTGATGACTACCTCTTAGAACTTAGAAATTAGCCCCTAAAAGATTTTGTACCTGTTTGTTCACCTAGATAAAGACTTGTTAGTGGCCCTTTGAGAGGACTTTTGACCCTAACCCACTACCTGTGTAATCCTGCTCCCCTAGCAACTGCATTCTCTGATGTGCAAATGTGTTACCCTGACAACTAGTAATTGAGATCTCTGATTATAAAAACCTATGTGAATCTAACCATATTGCTAGACATTCACGGGGATATGCCTAGCCGCCTAAGTACCCCGCTGTGATTATTCTGCTCTTTTTATATAAAACTATAAACTATACCTTAGTCTTTGTGTATTCTTTTATTCTCTCTATTTCCTATCAATTTTCTTATTCTCCATGGCGACCCCTGTCTGAAGGACTTGGCTTCGTGGGGAGGAGTAGCTGACCTCCTCGTGGGCCTGCAGCACCGCATCCTCTTTTCCCTCGCACCCATAGTCACATGTCATACATGTATTAGGTCATTAAATATGAAATGTTTGATTTTGAGTCAAAGATGTAGTTTATTATATCTCAAACAAGAATCAGTAAAATTAATCAAAGTATGCTCCTAAACTATCAACACAGTTTTGCCATCTTAACAGTAGCTTGTTTATGCCAGCAGTGAAGAAGCCTGGAGAGCACATGGCGATGAAATCATGAAAGGCGTTTTCCACAGCTTGTTGAGAATTGACTATTTTCCCTTGCAAGAAGTGGTCCAAAGCCTGGAAGAAGTGATATAGTCAATTGGTGCAAGGTCTAGTGAATACGGTGGATAACAGAGAGTTTCCAAGTCCAGCTTCTATAATTTGAGCAGCGTTGTTTTTTGCAATCTATGGTCTTGCAAGAGGATTGGCCTATCTCTATTGACCAATCTTGGCTGCTTACTGACAAGCATCTTCATCATTTCATCCAATTGATTGTAGTAGACATCTGCTGTCATCAACTGACCAGGTTTCATAAAGCTGTAGTGGAGAATAACAGTGCTAGACTACCAACCAGACACCATTAGGTTTTTTTTGATGAATATTCGGTTTGGGACTGTGTTTCAGCACTTCCTCTGTATCCAACCATTGTGCCAAAAGCTTGCCATTGTCAAAAAGTATCTGTTTTTCATCACATGTAACAATACAGTATAGAAAGCACTCGACTTTATGTCGTGACAGCAAAGAAAGGCAGGCTTCAAGACAATTTCTCTTCTAATGCTCATTTAATTCATGCAGAACCCATCTGTCCAGCTTCTTTACCTTGCCCATTTGTTTCAAATGGTCCAATATTGTTGGAATAGTAGTGTCAAACCTTTGCTGCTAATTCATGTGTAGGTTAAGATGGATTCGCCTCCACTACAGCTTTCAGCTCATCATTATCCACCTTGGTCTCAGGTGGTCCACATGGCTCATTTTCAAGATTAAAATCACCAGAATGGAATGTCTCAAGCCATGGACATACTGTGCGTTCATTAGCCACATCCTTCCCCAACACTTTGTTGATATTTTGAGCTATCTGCACTGCACTGGCTCCATGACAGAACTCATACATAAAAATAACATGAATTTTTTACTTATCCATGGTTTCATGAAAATTGCTCTAAAAAACTTTTTTAAAGATAATCACAAGCCAAAATGTATGTTTAAACAAATGAGGATGTACCTTCACAACAAAATAAATAAATAAAACAAGAAGTGTCAAAGTGAAATGTCGGCAATATCAACTGTCAAACTTAGTATTAATACTTAAGGAAATCAGACATTCCGTACTTAATAACCTAATATAAGGAGCCTCGATGTACAATTTTCAGAAATGCAAAAAACAGGAAAAATGAAAGAATGATACTCAGATGTTATATTCCAATTCCAATAATGCCCCAAAGGTGTTAAGAAGCTCCCCAAGCCTAACAATGAGATGACAACTGATGAGACAGGCAGGCACTCTGATTTGTCATGAGTTTCTATTGTGGACAATGGTCATCTTTCTGGGCCATCCACTATCCACTTTCCCCTCTTTTGGAAAAGCAACTGGATTTCCTTTTTGGGAATTATTTCTACCCCTATGTGTGTGGTTTTGGTGAAACTATCACTCAGGGGGTCCCAGGTCCCCTGGCCAAGAAGCAGGTATGTGGCGTAAGCCAAGCCAATCAAAGTCTTGTTTCCAGGACTTTGACTCTTGGCTGGAGAAACCTGCTGGGATTCTCCACTGCAGCAGCAGCACACTGTCTACTTGGACTCCCAGGGATGGCTGGTGTCTGCCATCACCAAGCCTGGTTCTCCACACTTCCTGTTGGTTCTCTGAGCTACTGGATATTCTTTCAACAAAATCCTTTCGTGTTTGACTCAGCCACAACTAGTGTCTGTTGCTTGCAAGAAAAGAGCACTAAGTGATACAGACGTCTGGCTGCTTGCTCAGATTCTGGACCTGTCGGAGGATTCCTAGGCCCAACAAAGCTCTATGTTTCTAAACAAGTCAACAGTGAGACCATGCATCTTTAAAATATTATTTTCATTGATAAATAATAATTATATATCTATGGGGTACAATGTGATGTTTTAATACATGTATACACATTCTGGAATGAGCAAATCAGGCCAATTAACATATCCGTCACCTCAAACTTACTTCTTTGTGGTGAGAACACTTAGAACCTACTCTTTTAGCAATTTTAAAATATATACTACATTATTATTAACTATAGTCACCTTGCTGTCACCTGCACTTATTCCTCCTGTTCTCCTTTGATCACCATTTCACCTTTCCCCACCCACCTCAGTCTCTGGTAACTCCATTTTACTCTCTACTTCTATGAGTTCAAATTTTTTACATTCCACATATAAGTGAGATCATGCAATGTTTGTCTGTCTGTGCTTGGTTTATTTCACTTAATATAATGTCCTCCAGGTTCATCTACATTGTCACATGGATGAACATGTCACTCTTTTTTAAGGCTCAGTAGTATTCTATTGTGTATACACACCATACTTTTTTTAATCCATTCATCTGTTAATGGGCACTTAAGTTTATATATTTTGGCTGTTGTGAATAGTGCTGCAATGAACATGGGAGTGCAGACATCTCTTCGACATACTGATTTCGATGCCTTTGGATATATACCCTGAAGTGGGATTGCTAGATCATATGGTAATTCTACTTTTAGGTTTTTGTTTTGTTTTGTTTTTGAGACAAAGTCTCACTCTATAGCCCAGGTTAGAGTGCAATGGTGTCATCAAAGCTCACTGCAACCTCAAACTCCTGGGCTCAAGCAATGCTCCTGCCTCAGCCTCCCAAGTAGCTGGAACTACAGGCATGCACCACTATGCCAAGCTAATTTTTCTATTTTTTGTAGAAACAGGGTCTCACAATGTTGCTTTGGCCAGTCTCAAACTCTTTGCCTAAGATTCTCCCATCTCAGCCTCCCTAAGTGCTGGGATTACACGGGTGAGTCACTATACCTGGCCACTTTTGGTTTTTTGAGAAACCTCCATACTGTTTTCCAAAATGGCTCTTCTAACTGACATTCTCGCCAACAGTATCCAAAGATTCCCTTTTCTCCACATCCTGGGCAACACTTATGATAACTTTTTGATAACAGCCTTTCTAACAGGTATGAGGTTGTATCTAATTGTGGTTTTAATTTACATTTCCCTGATGATTAGTGATGTTGAGCATTTTATGTCTGTTGGCTTTTTGTATGTCTTCATCTGAGAAGTGTCTGTTCAGGTCCTTTGCCCATTTTTAATAGGATTGTTGTTGTTGTTATTGAGTAGTTTTGAGTTCCTTATACATTTTGGAAATGAGTCTCTTATCTGATGTATGATTTGCAAATATTTCTCCCAATCTGTGTGTTGTCTCTTCATTCTTTCCTTGCTGTGCAGAAGCTTTTTAGTTTGATGCAATCCCATTTGTCTAGTTTTGCTTTTGCTTCCTATACTTAACTGTGGCCTTGAGGCCACACGTGGCCTTCTGGTTTCTTGAGTGTGGCCTTTTGACAGAACCCAAATTTTACAGAACAAATGCTTTTATTAAAAGGGGTGCAGCAGAGGAAGATGAAGCTTTTCTTGCCTCCTTGGGTGCTTAAAAAAGAACAATCTTGAAATCAGAAGGCCGCAGGTTCCCTACCCTACAGACCAACATCAGGTAGCTTTTCCCCTATGTTTTCTTCTAGCAGATTTACAGTTGATGCTATGCATGTTTGAGTCTATTCTACCTAAAACTATGAGTTAATTCTCCCTAAAATTCTCTTGTTACTCCATAGGCAGTAAGAAAGAGAGTTTAAAGAGAGAGAGAGAGAAATCAGTGAGCCTTAGAATAGTTCTACAGTGGCAACATTTATAATGGCTCTACATGTCACTTTCAGGAATTGAAGAGACAGAGACAGAGAGAACGGAAAAGAGAATAATGATTTGTTTAAGTATTACTTATGTATGATAAAATGCACAGATCATAAGTTCAGTGGGTTTTGAAAACTGTATACACCCATGTAACAACCGTGCCAATCATGATATAGACCATTATCATCACTCCAGAAGGTTCTATCATGCACGTTTCTAGCTAATACGCCTCCCACCTGCATAGGCAAACACTGTTCTGATTTCTGATTTCTATCACTATAGCCTATTTTTTCCTGTTCTAGAACATCATATAAATGGAATCAAACAATATGTACTCTTGTGTTTAGCTTATTTTGCTCAACACAATGTTTTTGAGATTCATCCAGGTTTTTTATACATGTCAATAGTGTGTTCCTTTTTTATTCTGGAGTAATACTCTATTGTATGAATATACCACAATTCATTCAGTCTTCTGTTGATGGCTTTTTGGGTTGTTTCCAGTTTTGAGCTAATAGGAAAAAAGGTGCTGTGAACAATCCCAAACAAATCTTTTTTTATGGCCATATGATTATTTTCATTTCTCTTGAATTTTTTTATTAAATGGTGACAAAGCTTTTTATAGAAGCTTGCAGAGAATAATATACATTTTGCAGGAGGAAAAAATTTTTCATTTTCTTTTATTCTAGGATAAAGCAGGTTCAGGGCTAGTAGTCTGTTAAATCTGCACACCCTCTCGACACGCTTCATTTTCGCAATTGACAGACATCCTCATTTCTCTACCATTCTAAGCAAACCTTCCTCTTTCTCCTTAAACTAGCAAATACTCCCAATGTGCCTTATTCATGGCAATTATTTAAAAAAAGAGATGGCTATACTCACTGGCTACTTTATTTTGTTTCTTTCCAGAAGGGTTCCCAACAGCCCATTCTAGTCTCATTTTCTCAGTCATTCTCCTGGACTTCTTGTGGTGTTCAGCAGTGCTGATGACCTTCTTGAAACTCTTCTCCTGGCTTCCACATACGTACGAGTAGAGACACCTGTAGTCAGCCTTTGAGTTTGAAACTGGCTCTATCACTTACTAGCTGGGCGACCTGGGTCAAGTTATTTAACTATGCTGTGCCTTTGCTTTTTCTGTCAACTGAGGGTAACAACAGTACCCACCTCGTAGGGTCACTGTGAGGATTAAATGAGTTAGTGTTTAGAACAGTGCCTTGTATATAGTAAGTGCTCGATAAATATAAACTTCAGAATCTCATACCCCCAACTTCCTGCTGGGCATTTTATTACCTGAAGGTCTCACCGTTCATTCAGACTCAACATGTACAAAACCAAAATCATCATTTTGTTTTCACAAAGAAGTCTTCAATGAGACACTTGTCCCCAAAGCAAACACGGCCTATCTTGCCAGGTGTTCCCAGGCACGTATAACAGAGCGCTGAGAATGCCGGGACACCTCCAGTGAGATGAAAACTGCCTCCTGTTTCCCTAAGGTCTGCCCTCTCCACTCTCAATGTTCACAGTGATTACGGACTGTCTGTGCAGGGGGTGGCTGGGGGAGTGAGAGCCTCCGTGAATACAGCTGCCTCATTAAAGCACGAACACCCTAATTCCAGGCCCACCAGCATGTAGTCCTAAGCCGCCCTCCCTCCGGGCTCACAGTTTGATAATACTGTCCATGTTTTTGTCTGACAGACTCTGCCCCACGCCCCAACATGCTGCCTGTGCCAGGGCTGACTGTCGGACAGGTGGAAGAATGAGAAGCGTGCCTGGGCACCTGGCCACCAGCATTCACCTCTGGTCTCTCAGAGCTTCAATTAAGGGGAAGAACTTGATTGAAGTGGCTCCGGGCCCTGTGGATATTAGAGACTAAGGGGCACCTTTAATAGTCCCCGGAGCAGAATCTACTATTGTTGCAAACAGCCTAATAAAAGTCACCCAGACTTACAAGAAAGGCATTCAGGGAGTTTCACTGCAGCTTCCTGCCTCTGCTAGTCACCAGGGCTGGTCACAGATAGTCCATTTCTCCTCCTTTGAGAACATGGTGGGATGGTACTTCCCTGCCCACTCTGAAGTAAATGTGGCGTGTGACTTGCTTTGGCCAATGAGGTGTGAGCAGAAACAATGGGGATGATGTCTGGCTGAAGCTTTAAGAACTTGAGTATGAGTCACTTACTTGCTCCCTTTCCCTGCCTCAATAAAAGCATGAGTTGAGATGCAGCTTCTACCAGCCTGGGCTCCCAAATGAGCAAACACACACTCCACGACACATGTAGCATGAGCCAGAGACGTACTTTTGTTGTGTTAAGCCATTGGGATTTGGGGGTGATTTATTACTGCAGTGTAAATTAGCCACTCCCGGTGGATGCAATTGGCCCATTCATGTCACCAGCTGATAACCTCTGATTTCTGACTCCGCCTGACCTCTAGATTTTCAATTTCCACTCAGTTTAGTTCAGCTCTCAGGGACACACAGTGCACGTAAGCTATCCAAACACAAAGCAGCTTCCGGCTTGTGGATTAAGACTGATACATGCTTCTGTGTAGCCTACAGCGACCCAGCAAAACTCTAGGGTCTGGTGCTGGCTAGCCCCATTAACCTAGGCATGAAAACAAGTATAATTTTCCCCAATGTCAGTATCTAAGCAAGAGGTTTCCTATTAAACTGTCCTATTGGGGCTAGATTGACCATACAGTTTATTGTCCAAGCTGGTTTTGAGAATGAAAGGAGACTGGGACAACAGGCGTAAACCATCACCGTCCTGGGAACAGTGGGATGTGTGGCACCCCGATTCCACTTCTACCATCTGTGCAACACTAGGTCTAGCGCTATGAGAAAAATTCCCAGAGGCATTATCTAAGGATAGGTCATCATATCCAGGAAATGCAATTAAAGGCCTAAGAAGAACCATCTGGTGAAATTAATGTGTTTATCAGAGATATACTCTGCTTTTACTACTCTATGTGGCATTGTACCGGACGAGCGCAGCTGTTTCCCTGAGTAGGCACATGCGAATAGCAGTAGACATCCAAACAAAACCAAGAGCCCAATGCGAAATCCAGCCGTGAAGTATGAAAACTCCGCAGAAACATTAGCAGTGTCTTCCTCCCACCAGTCAGCCTGGGAACCATTGAAGAGGAAGAAGGATAAAATCAAGAAACCAATCTCAGCAGCAAAAAGAATTATTTAAACAAAGCTAAAGTAAACATGACTTCGATGACCATGGGCTCCTCTCCTTCTAAGCAAGTGAGAAATATCAATGTCAGTGAATATTTTTAAAATCCTACTGAATTTTTTCCTAACACATTGTAGAAGACAGTTGATTAATCTATAACTATTCTGCATTTTCCTCTGTAAAACACGAGTATGCTAATTAGCTCACTAAATATCTCAGTGGCTTATATTCAAGTAGCGTACACTGATTTTGGAGAACAATCTGTTTTTCCCGCATCTGTCCCCATCTCCACTTCCCTGTCTCCACTTCATGTGATGTGGGTCCCTCACCCTGGGGCCCAAGTACTGCATGCCCCACAATTAGGTCCAGGGACAGGGATATGATCCGAACAAGATCATCGTGTAGTTTTTCTGAGATCGGATCAGACACTAGGTATATTGCTTTCCTGGGGCTACCATAGGGTATTACACAAAGTGGTTGGCATAAAATGACAGGAATTTATTCTCTCACGGTTCTAGAGGCCAGAAATCCAAAATCAAGGCATCAACAGGCCAAGCTCCCTCCAAAGTGTCTTGTGGAAGAATCTTACCACACCTCTTGCCGGTTTCCGGTGGTTGACAGCACTATTTTGTGTCCCTTTGATCGTAGCTTCATCACTCCCATCCCTACCTCTTTATCTCTTCTCCTCTTTTTGTAAGGACACCAGTCATACGGATTTGGGCCCACCCTACTCCAGTATGACCTCTTCTCAACTACATCCTAATCACATCTGCAAAGACCTTCATTCTAAATAAGTTACATTCATAGACACCAGGGGTTAGGAATTCAACCTATCTTTTTGGGGAATGCAATTCAACTGACAACACCATGTGGCAGAGAGTTTCTCCCATTATGATCACAAGGTCATACAAATCATATAGGCCTGCTCGTCCGCCTGAGACGGAAGTAAGCAGAGGCAAGGGATGAAGAAAGACAAGAAAGGCAGGGTCCTAATGTGATCGACCCCTCAGAATGCAGCCATATCTGAATTCCACTCCACCTCTTGGATTTCCCAGTAACGTGACCAACAAAATACCGTTCTTCTGTAAACGTATTTAGTTTGTGTTTCTGTTGCTTAAAATCAAGAGTTCCAATTAATATATCCACCAACAAATGATGCTATACAATGCGAATTCAAATAGTTTCCATAATCCGTGTGGGGAAGAGAGGATGGGGTATTTATGAAAAAGACTGGCCATGGGCTGATAACTATTGAAATTAAATGACGGGCATATAGGACCTTATTATTATGCTAATATACTCTTCTCTCTGTTTTTATCTATGTTTGACATTTACCGATGTTTGACATTAAGTTAACTCAAATGTCTGAAAAATAAGTTCTCCCAGATTAAAGTCTAGCACAAATCTGGGGCAGGGTGAAAAATAGAAAAGGTGGAATCATACATAAACCAGAAAACAGCAGCCGTCTGGAGGGAATATTTGTAATACGTGAAAACATGAGCAAAGCGTGCAGCCTGCATAGGGCTATCAACATCAGACCCGAGTCTGCCAGGTCTGGAGGCCGTGGCGGGATGCTGAGGTCTTGGACAACAGCGGCGAGCCGACAACCACCCCAACCACGCAGAGAAGGTCTGGCAATGCAGCTTCAGCTCCTGGGGAGATAACCAAGTGCACAGTGCACCTAGCAGTGTGTACTGCTGGGAGGATTCATCTTTCCTTCCAGTTAATCACAATAAAGCGGCTATTATCACAGCTAGCAATAAAGCAAGCGCATAGCTCAGACAAAAGCCAGGGTTGCTTCTCTAAATGTTCACTGACTAACATTGTTCTTCTGACACATGAACGTATTTCATGGTGTATGAAACACCCGTGATTCTGTCCCTCGACTTAGGCTAAGGTCATCACCTCTCCAGGAATCCTGTCTTCCTCTTGGGTTAGAGGTTCTCAACCTTAGCTACCCCTAAGAATCAACTGGGATCTTTAAAACATCCTGAAGCCCAGGCTGCATCCCAGACCAATTAAATCACAACCTCTAGGGGTGAGGCTCAGGCCTCAGTGTTTCTAGGAGGCTCCTCAGTGACTCCGACGAGCAACTGGGCTGAGACCCACTGCCTTGGACAGACCTGGATCCGTGAGGCCATCACTCACTTGGGATACATGCCTCACTTCTCCAAGGTACCTCCTGCTATTGTTCGGACCAACTTCACCCCCTGATCTACCTAAATAAGTAGAACTCAGTCAATCCCGAACCTAGTTCCTTCCTCTTTAGCTTCCTAGAGCTGCATGACGAAATACTGCAAACGTGGTGGCTTAAAACAACATAACTTTATTCTCACAGTTCTGGAGGCTAGAAGTCCAGAATCAAGGTGCTGGCAGGGCCATGTCCACTTTGAAGGCCCCAGGAGAGGACATTTCCTTATCTCTTCCTAGCTCTTGGTGGTTGCCAGCAATCCTTGGTATTGCTTGGCTTGGCTTCTAGACACATCACTCCAATCCCTGCCTCCATCATGGGTTGGCATCCTCCCCGTATGTCCATTCTCCTCTTTATAAGAACACCAGTCATACTAGATCAGCAGCCCACCCTACTCTAGTATGAACTCAACATAACTAATTTCATCTGCAATGACCCTATTTCCAAATAAGATCACATCCTGAGGTTCCAGGAAGGATACAAACTTGGGGGGAGAGGACACCATTTACACAATGCACTCTTCCTCACCCATGTTAAATAAGTCTTAGAATTTGTCTTCACTAAAATGCATGTAATACTGAGCTAATTGCGAGTACAATGGCTTTTTTAAAAAATTTGATTTTAAAGTCATTTTAGACTTACAGAAGAGTTGCCAAGATAGTATAAAGATTTCCTGTATACTCTTCACCCAGCTTCTTTTAACATTAACATCTTATAAAACTATAGTACATTTATAAAATCTAAGATATTAACACTGGTATAATACTATTAATGAACCTATACTCTTTTTAAAAAAATTTTTTTAGAGTCAGGGTCTCACTCTGTTGTCCAGGCTGGAGTGCAATGGCCTAATCATAGCTCACTATAGCCTTGAACTCCTGGGTTCAAGCAATCCTCCTGCCTCAGCCTCCCAAGTAGCTGGGATTACAGGTAAATACTACCATGCCCAGCTAATTTTTTGCTATGTTGCCCAGACTGACTGGTCTCCAACTCCTGGTCTCAAGCAATCCTCCCTCCTCAGCCTCCCAAAGTGCTGGGATTACAGGTGTGAGCCACTGCTCCCAGCCTAACTTACACACTTTATACATATTTCGCCAGGTTTTCCACCCAATGCCATTTTTCTATTCCAGGATCCAAACTGGGGTACTGCCTTGAATTTAGCATAATGTTTTCAAGAGTGAAAAAGGTCAGCACCAAGGTCTATCCCCAGAATCAAAACTTCACTCCAGGCTTCCTTCCTTTGCTCACCCTCCAACCTCTTACCCACTCTTGTATTTGCATTCAGCCAGCACTACACTTCATCGGAACATCTTTCCTGTTTGGATCCGGTAGTCCCAATCTTTTAGTCAAGTTAGCTTTTAATAATTGTGAGGTCATGGGACCACTCTGAGACTCTAATAGATGCTCCAGACTCTCCTCTAAGAACAGTGCACAGACAAAAACAATTTTGCGTTCAATTTCAGAGTGGTGAGATAGCAATCCCCCTTCCCCATCCCCAAGGGCTTAAACCTAGGTACTACCATCCATAGTTTGGCTTCCCCAGGCATTGATTCTGCAACGAAATCAGCACAACTCACTATCAATCCCTCTCCCAAGACAGTTTCTCCAGACCCCATGAAGAGCAGCAGTGCTCTGCACTCCGCGTTTTAGCCAACCCCAGCTGTCCCAGCCACTGCCTTGGACTGAGGCTGAGAAGGGCTGGCTGGCAGAGCTCTTTCGCTGGGCACTGGAGGCAGCTGGAGTCCCCTTTCAGCCAGTTCGGCTGTCAGCATTGAACCTCCAAATGTTGTGCTTGACCCAACACCACTTCTGAGCCCACTCTCTCTGTGATGGGAAAAAATGTCTCAGAATGTAACCCTTCTTAGTCCAAAGGCATGTTATCATCTGGGTTTCAACAAAGGAAAGTTGACATGCTCTACCAACTTCGGATCTTCTGTGATCTGAAAATAACGGGGACCTTGGTCCCAAGGGCGATGCCTGCCCACTTCTATCTTTGGGAACAGCATGCAGGGACCCCCAGGACCCTCACAGGTATAACCATACAACTTTCAACCCTACAACCCTACACGCTCTCTTAAGCCTCCACGTCAGCCCTTGTAGCAGGAACAAAGAAAAAGGGAAACTTCCTCCCTGTTCACTGCTCACTTCAGGTGGGAGCCCCTTGCTCCCACTGATTTCTCAAACCCTGCTATGTCCCCGTCACCGTGCCATCCTCAGATGGTGCTTATTTCCATCAACGCCTCATCCACCCAACTCCGTGCTGAGGACGGTCCAGGTGTCAGCTGAGCTATGCTACCTTTGGTAAAGACCCCTGCAGGCTCCCTTTGCCCTGGGGTCAGACTTTCTCCCCGACACCCCAACCACACCAGTGCCTCCAGCATCAACCAGGACAGAACAGGGTTGAAGAACAGACAAAAATAATTTCCATGGACAGGGCTGGGTCTATTCTTACCTTCCGCAAATGGTTCCCACTCATAGAACCGGCCCATGAACGGCTTGTTGTTGTAGGACGCACACTGAACCTCCCGGATACTTCTACTGCTTTCTGGACATACCTAATAAAGCAGATATTAAATACGCAATCAGTGTCCGTACTTTCCATAGCCCCAGTCAAATCCCAAGATACATATTCAACTTGGAATACCAGTCCTCCTCTACCTAAACCAGGGTTTCTGAAAATTTGCTCATAGCCTGTGTTAAACATTTTAAATGCAGATCCCCACGCTTCACTCCAAGTTTACTAACTCAGAATCTTTGTAGGCACGCTAGATTTTTTAACAAGCCCCCCAGGTTAATTTTTTGCACACCATAATTTGAAACCACTGACATAATGACAAATCAATCTACTCCCCTGCCTCAGAGAGACTGTCTGTTTCCGTCTGTTTGACTTTACTCACTCCACTCCCCTCGCATGGAACAGCATCCACAGCAAACACCTGCAGAGTCCTGACCACGTGCCAGGCACTACTTTAAACGTGCTGCACATAGTAACTCATTTATTCCTTGCGACAACCCATGAGGTAAACATTACAGTCTTACAGATTTTTCACAGACAGCAACCTAAGGCACGGAGAAGTCACAGCCAGTGAGGGGCAGGGTCCGGATTCAAACCCAAGCTGGTGGTCCCCACCAGACTATCTCTCACTGTGCTCTCCACCTTTTCTAAATTCTAGTCCAAATTCTGCACACCACCTAATGCAGGAATTCCCAACCTTCAGCTTGCAAAAGAATCACTCAGAGATCTTGCTGGAAAAGCAAACTTCTGCATCCCTCCCCCAGGGATGATCATTCAGTAAGTCTGGGACGAGGTCCAGGAATCTGTATTTTATCAAGTTTACCCAGGTGATTCTGAAACACTAGAATACTCAAAGACAATATATAGCCTCCTCTGCTTATTTCTTTCTTATTTATAAAAGGTAAATATGAGCAAAGTGTGACATAAAATAAGTAAGTTTGAAAAAAGTAAAATAATAAGATCAGAATCTCTAATTCAAATTGTGGATAAAGTATGATCTAGCTTTTTAAACCTAGCTACACTCTGTTTAAATGTGGGGGAGGATGTGTGTATATGTTTTAATAATCAGAAAGGGAAGGAACACGGCCCCTTAAACACTGAAAACCACTGTGTAGAAGAAGTCTCTGGAATAAACCTCTAATACAATAGTTCAAAGTCTTCACGGATTTGTAAAGAAATCTACTGCATGTATCAGAAACACAGGTCTCCTGCAAGATGAAGGAACAGAGGGAGGACTGACACCAGGTGGGAGGGAAACATCTCCTGCTTAACAAAGGACAGTCGGCGGGGGCTGCTGGTACAAACGCCCAGGGTGGTCACAGCCTTGCTGTGACCTGAGCCAAACCATATGGAGCCAAAAAGCCATGTGAAGCAGAACATGATGACAACTGGTGGGAACAAAAGGGCGGGTGGACAGGCCGGGTGGGCTGAGCCCTGACAACCAGGGAAGGGCTGACAGGTGCGGAAGCCTGTCTCCAAGGACTCTGGAAACCAACCTGCCAGTGGCCCTGAAGCCAGACCTGTGTAGGCTTCCAGAAACACCAGCTGTCTCCATGAACAGGTTTGGGTTAAGATGCTTTGCACAACCCTTTGGCCTGAGCCAACGTTTCAGTAGGATGTGGATAGTTGGGTGACTTGGAGAAGGCACCATCCCTGCAGCAGTCCCCAAACCTGGCTTCAAGAAAGAGTCACTAGGCCACTAGGCCAGGCATGGTGGCTCATGCCTGTAGTCCCAGCTACTCAGGAGGCTGAGGCAGGAGGATCGCTTGAGCCCAGGAGTTTGAAGTTGCTATGAACCATGCTGATGCCACTGCACTTTAGCCTGGGCAACAGTGCAAGACTCTATCTCAAAAAAAAAAAAAAAAGAAAGAAAGAATAACTAAAAGATTTGTTAAAAGTACAGATTCTCAAGCCTCACCCCAGTAGGGTGGGGAAGGGAGCCCAGGAATATAAGCTTTAAGTGCTCCCTTGGGTGATTCTGCAGCCAGCCTGGCACCAGGCTGTTCTGCAGCAATTAAGAGCCACACCCAAACCCTAATCTCACTCTAAATTACTTAACACGGAATCACAGAGTGCCAGAGCGGAAGAGAAACCCAACCCCTTCAGCTTACAGACAAGAGCACTGAGGCCTGGAGAGGTGGCACACCTTGCCAAAGGCTCCACAGTGACATGGAGGCAGAGCCAGGGTGCTGACTGCCCACTTTGCCCAGAATCAGAAACTAGACATCAGGTGCTGGGCTGCAGCTTTTCATAACAGAAACAGACCAGTGCACGCAGTCTAAATGTCCTGTTCCTCAAAGGACTACACTTACATAAAGCCAAGGGGCTCCACGATGAGGCTCTAGCTGGAAGCCACCAGTACTTAACCTGGTGGCTGTTACCAGAATTGGAAGCTGTAGACCACTAAGACTTACGACAGTCTGCTTAACCCCTTGCTCTCTGTGAGCAAAATATTGCTAATAGGTATGACCACAAACAAATACACCTTCAGATTCATCTAGAATCGCTCAGTACTTGATAACGTAAATGTATATTTCATGACACGAAAAGCAGTCCACAACCCATTAAGTTACAAAGGTGTTAAAATGATCGTGTGTGTGTGTGTATGTGTGTGTAGGAGGGAGAGAGAGAAAAAAAAAGAGGTTAAAAGTGTTATCTCTGGAAGGTGGGGTTACAGATGTTTTCTATTCACAATTAATTTTTGTTTATTTGTATTGTCTAATTTTTCTGCAATACATACATAATACTCACGTAATAAAAATTACAATTTGGACAGGCACAGTGGCTCACACCTGTAGTCCCAGCTACTCATGTAGCTGAGGCAGGAGGATCACTTGAGCCCAGGACTTTGAGGCTGCAGTGAGCTAAGATTGCCCCATTGCACTCCAGCCTGGATGACAAAGGGAGACCCTGTCTCTTAAAAAAAATATATATCAATATTCCAATATATCAATATGTCAGTATTGAGATATTCCCAATACAGTGGCCCTTAGCCAGCTTTGCATGTGCTTGCAGTTTATAATCTTATGGTGTGTTTTCATAATCACTAATGCCTGGTGCTCTTACTTGCATCCATACATACCTGCCAAGCTAACTTGTGATAAGTTGCTCCGAATAACCTGCCCCCTGAACACCAACAAGCTCTTTGTATCTGAGCATAGTCGGTTTCCTCCTGAGGCAGAAGGGCTTAATGTGGCATCACAGCCATGGTGGTCAGCAAAGCCACCAACAGTTGCCAGGAGCCAGCCAAGCCCAGAAGATCCACTCTACTGTCAAGCAAGCAGCTGGCATGGAAGGCTTATCAGGAGGTGACAAGGTGCCCTAGCAGATGGGCATGGCCCTGTGTGCAACCCAATCAGGGACTCCCATGATGCCAGGAGAACTGCCAGTCAGAGACAGGGTACTACTTCCTTGGGGCAGAGGGCCCTGGCCAGAGAAATTCAAGGCTCCCTGAGCCCAGATGTGGAAGTGGGTTATTGAGACAGCATTATGGTATAGGCAAGGAAGGCAAAAGCTGGGCATGATGAGGGTGGTAAGACTCACTAGCTTTTATTGAGCACTTACTACATGCCAGATGTTTCACCACATGAGATATATATATGTATTAGTTCACTTAATCCTCATAATAACTATTATACTCATTTTATAGATTAGGAAACCAAGGCAACAAAAAGTTAAATGAGCTGCCTAAGGTCCAGGGCTAGTAAGTGGTAAAGCCAGGGTTTGAACCCAGGCATTTTGGGTCTAGGACCCATGCTAGTCACCACTACGCCATGGTGCCCCTCATGATAGTGTGGAGAGCAAAGTTAATTTGTGATGGGTTCTCAGACAAGAGAGCCTTAACTGCTTCTTGCCCATTGTCAGGATAGGCCTGGAGGCCAAAGTCGGCCTCGGCCTCTGAAGCCTGGCGCAGTGGCTGGCCCCAGCTGCAAGGAGCAGGGGGCTGTGGAGTGAGGATGGAAACCAAGCAGGGCCTGGGAAATCCTGTTTCATGTTTCTTTTATAGATTACATCTGTTTGTACTTGTCATCCTATTATCAGTATGTGATCTCCTCTCATTTTAACAGACTCTCTGAAGTTTAAACTTCCAGGTTACAGATCCTTCTGCATTTGTTATATTTTAAATTGGCTGTTTCCTGATGTCCCAGATTGAGTCACCTTCGCCTTATCAGTAATCATCTCTGTATTAGACTGTGAACTGATCTGGGGGGAAGGTTTCCTGCAGACAGCTGGTTCTTTCCATGGGCACAGAGTCTTGTAATCTTCGGGCCAGAAAATTTGGGGAAAGGCCATGTGAATAGAGGTCAGGCTCATTCGGGATGGGGACCCACGAAGACTGGCGCTTTACAGCCAAGTAATGCCCCTGGGAGATAACCTCCCTTCCAATGACTCCCTTCCACCCCAAAAGGGGAGGGATGTTTCCACTGGACTCCTAAGGGAAGAGAAATAAAGATGTACTTCAACATGATGAGCTGAATCCTCATAAACCAATACAGGATACAGGCCCTATCCAAAGTTCCATCTAGACAATTGCCTGGGGTTGCTATGAGTCACAAATGGTATTATGGAAAATCCAGCTACGTTTCTAGTGACCCTGGTTAATACGAGATGACAACTGCCTGCACCAAACTTCAGTGCTCAAGAGGCCACTGTCAGAAATCACACACTTACCTTTTGTTAATTAATTACTTTCATCTCCCCAGGAGACAAAGAGCATCATCCCCAAGAAAGGCAGCACCAAGGAATATGACCTTGAAGTCTGCCAGGGTCGGATATACATTTTTTTTAATCCTTTGCATTGCTCTGGATTCAATCAAAAGACCAGCTACCATAGCAACATATGATGTATTTAACATCACTGCAGTGATGAAAGCTAAAAAAAGAGGAAATCTAGAAAATGTCCCTGCACTGCCAGGACAAAGTGGCTATGTGACCTTGAGCAAAACATTTAGCTTCTCAAAGCCTCAACTACTACCTCTGCCTAACGAGCCCTGCACCACCCCGGGCCCTCAATCCCCAGGGATTTTTTTGAGGATTAAATCAGTTATACATTAAAGTTTCCAGCTCACAATAAGGCTCAGTGCACATTAGCTGAATTGGAGACACCAGAGATGAATCTAGCAGTTCCAGAAGCCATGCGGGCCTGAAAGGTAGGTGTTCTGAGTAAACATTCCCTTCCTTCCCCTCTCTTCTACAGCTGGAGAGCAGGCTTCGTTTTCCAGCTATGGAGTAACATAACCACGGCCAACATTTCTTTCAAGCTGTCCAGCACATTTTTCAAATACGTTTAATATCTCCTTTCTCCAGCCACACAGAACAAACTCAGCCTCACAAAAATTCTTTTGCCACCTCCCACCACTTCTAGCAATTCTCCAGTCAGGGAATTGGTTTGTCCAAAGAGCTGGGGCAAGGCTTTGGGTTTAAAAAGAAAATATGAGGTTTTCTGAAATCTCAAACACTTTTTGTTCCATCCAAGGGAAGTTCATAATGTTCTCTGAGAGGAAAGTGTTTCCCTCTCATTCAATGCATACATCAAAGTCCCAGAGCATGTTAATAAAAATAAGCCCAACCATTCACCCAAGAGAATCTGTTTTTAAGTAGTCTGGACCCCTACGAATCTAGGCCTATCCCGAGAGTGCTTATTCATTTCTGCCTCTTTACATTATTTATATATCTCTATGCCTGTAAGGAGGCCTAAAAGAGAATGCCTTTTTTCCCAACTGATCCAGAAGTGTACGGCAAAATGTGAAATTACTAACGTTCAAAACCCTTACTCTCCCAAGAAGCATAAATTTCCCAGTGGCTGCTTCCGGTATCACATTAATGAGACTGGTTTTCTTCCCCTCTGCTATCTGCTAGTGCAGGGTGTGAAATTCCATTCAAAGGCAAATATTCATTATGTCCCTGCATGTGTCAGGTGCTGTGACTAATGAGGATGCAGAGAAGAATCTGTCATAATAGCCTCTCGCAGCGATTTTACAGGCCAAGGCGAGAAAGATACACACACAGAAGCATATAATGCAAGGAGAGGAATTTAAGATGCTATTTGGACACTAAATTTCTAATCATGCAAAGCAAAGAGTTGACTGATTCTTCCTAATGTTCATAAATCAAGAAAATAAAAATTCTTCATATATTAATACTACAGTTATAGCCAAAAATATAAGTGAAAGTAAAAACGTGGCCAGCAGAATGGGAGGAAGGGGGGGTCATTTCTTCATCCCTCAGAGTCAGGAGTTAGTGGGAAGGTGATATAACAAGAAGCAGAGGTATCAGCATGCCGTGTGTCATTATAGAGAGAATGACCGTAAGAACTAAAAGTTAAAAATGACTGACCATGATTACATCTTGGGAGAGGAACTAGGATATATCGGTCTCTACCACTGGCTAGTTTTCACTATTTATGAAAAATGAAAAGTGGCAATCGTGAACAAGTCACATATGTGTGTGTGTATATGTGTGTGATATGTGTGATTTACATGTAAAAGTCAGTAAGAGAACTTTCTATGGAAATTACAAGTGGTCTGAGAAGATGGAAAGCAGAATGCTACCAAAAGCACTGACACACTTCCCAGACAAGGAGTTTGCTGACAAGCTCATGATAACAGAAACTTACGTCGAGCCCCCCACCGGATGGCCTGTCCACCCAGTAACTGGCCCCTGGTTCCTGGCCAGCTACACATTTCACAGAATTACACTCAGTTCTTACCCAGCCCGTTTTACCAAGTGTCTCCTTAAAACCGCAGTCAGGAAGTTGTTTGTCAGCTGCTAGCTCTTCTTTCCTTCAGTATCAGACTAGAAGTGGGGTGGAACTAGAATGTGCCTGCAGAGAGAGCACGCTTAGCCACACTGGAGATTTGTCCAACTCTTCCCTTTATTTTCACTTACTCTGAGGCAGAAACAACTCGGCATGGACACACCCATGGTCAGACGCCAGTTCCACCCCCAGGGAAATATGCTGGAGAGTCACTGATACCAGAACTCATCACATCCGCCTTTGCTAAAAGCTGCTTTTAGCCCCAGGAGTTTTCCCCTCATAACGTTAAGTGCACTCTGTCTAAACTCAGGAGCACGCCTCCTTTGGCAGCCAAGCCCTTAAAAACTCACAACCTTCTCCCTGCCTTGCACCAGGTGACGCACGACAGCTCCCTTCTCCAGAAGGGGCCAGGGTGTCAGTCGGTCTCCTCTCTAGGTAGAAAGTGCTGACTCGAAGGTGGGGAGAGAGACACCTAGGTCTCCAGGACAACGTGCCTAAGGTGTCTTGGTCAGTTCATGTATTTGGCAAATAACACAAACCCCAGAAAGAGCGACTAGAAAAGCACTTTCTTGACTGCATGCCTTCCACACCAGAAGAAATGAGGTTGATCTCTCCTTCCCCTGTTTCACCCCAATTAAAACCTCTAGCTCTTAAGTCCTGGGAGTCAGTGAGCTTCCACAAAGAAGCATAGCTACTCAATTCCTTGAGCGCCTGTCACTTTTAGCCACAGCTGAGAAAGGCAGGGCTGCAGATAAGTCATGGCTCCCTCCCCGCGTGGCCCCTTCACTGCTGAAGACAAACTTGCGAATGGAAACTTAACTCACTGGAAAAACATCTGATGCCACCAAGAGGCTCCCAAGCGTCCCCTTCTTGCTCCTCAGCCCTCACAGGAACGCAAAGGGCCTCTAGGACCCCTGGCACTTCCTCTTCCTAAAAATCCCTCCCCTCCCCTGGAACTGCACTTCTCTAGGACACCTTCGCCGACTCCACCCAAGCCAGGTTAATTTCCGTGTCTGGGGATTTCAAAGTGCCTACGTGGCATGTGCCGTGGCGTGTATCATCTGCACTGTTATTACCTACTTAAGAGTCTATCTTTCTCACTGGACTCTGAGCCACATAGGGCAAAAGCTTGTTCTAATCTCAGTGTCCCCGACCCACAGCCTAACACCTGATCCCACTTAATCAGTGCCAATGCTGTGCTTATGGACTCCTAGCAGGAACCTGTGATAGGGAGTGTTTGATAGACTTGGGATAAGACAGAGTGTTGCCTCCACCACATACAGACCACCTGAAGGAGCCTGTTGCACTGCTGGATGTCTGAGATTGACTCCCACTCAGAAAGACCATAGATCCTCTGCACATACGGGAGTGTGTCACCTTAACTCCCTGATACACACTGTAGGCAAGGAAAAAAAAACCTTCCTTATCTTTAAAGTGTACACTCAGAGATCATTAGTGCTGACATTTGTTATTGATTTTGCAGTATTTCATAGAGGACATCTTACACAAATCGAACAATCTTAAAGACATGCTAGAATGTTTAAAATTCCCAGATGACACCATAAGGTAGGGCTTCATATTAAACATGCACATTGGAGGGGGCAAAGAATTCATTGACATGAAGCTGGTTATCTACAGTTTCACTTTCATCACTTTAAAACCACGACCCAAGTGTGATTACACTGAAACTACATCACAGCTGAAATGCTGGGTCTCTCAGCAATCTTGTTTTATCATCGGGCAAAGGGAAAGGACTCTCAATCACAGCTAACACAGGGGACAAATGGGGACTCTGAGCAAGTCTGGCCAGTTCATACACAAGGTTATAAGTTACTGCTTAGAACTGGGAAGCTGTTCAGACACAGGGAGACCTTACTCCATTCTTATCTGCAGAGAGGTATGTAACTCACATTCACTTAGCCAGGTCCAAACTGTTTACTTACTAACAGTGCGTTGGCACCATGCCAACCTCCCATATGCCCGATCTTGTCTGAACCTTGCAACAACCCTGAAGGGGAATGGATTGTTATTTTCCACCCTTTACCGATGAGGGTTAAGTGACTTGTCCAAGGACACTCAGTTCCCCAGAGTCAAAGCTGGGGTTTGCATCCAGCCCAGCTCCACTCCGAGACCCGTCACTCACTATCCCATCCTGCCTGCAGGTCTAACATCCAATTAAACCAGTTGATTCGAGTTGCTTTCTAACTCTTCACTGTGTATTTTTAAAGTTTCTCACGTATCTATCTCATGTCATGAAGGTCAAGCAACGCCCATGGGGCATCTCCTCATTTTGAGATGTTAAAAAACAAATTCCTCATTAAGACTGTGATTATTTAAAGTGGACACGAGGAGACGAGGAGGGGAAGGAAGGAGGGTTCCCACCACCCGGCAGGCACCGCAGCACCTGAGATTCTGGCACATCCTGCCTTCCTTCCTTTGGCTAAGCTGTTTCTTTTGCTCCCAGATGCTTTTATCTCTTCTCCAGCCATCCTCGAAAGCCTCACTCAACTGTTCCCCTCCTCACTGGAGTCCTCCCCAACCTACGGCCCCTGTGCTCTGAGTTCTTCTTCCTCCTGACAAAGTGCTCCAGCACGGCACATGAGTGACAGTAGCTGTAGGGGGGGGATTCCTCCCCATTGGACCATTAGGGTGTGGAGGGAGGGCCCATGGCCAGGGTTGACTCTGTTCCGAGCTATGTAAGCCTGAAAAACACCTGCCCCTAATTCAGACCACTCCTCCTATTCATTACCATACATCCCAGAACCGAGCCCTCAACTGCAGAGGTAGTCTTAGGATGGTGGTGTTCCATCAAAGTTGGGGTGGGATATACCAGGCACTTAGTTTAAGGGATAAAGTTCTAAAATCAGCAGATACTGCCCACCTGCCCCAGCCTTCATTTCCTTCTTGTTCTTCTCCCCAGTAATAACTGGGAGAGATCTCTAGATGCATTCATTATTTTTTAATTTTCGGAGAGGACACAAATGATAATCTGAATTACCTGTTAGATTAACAAGGTTTTTCACGATATCATCCTATACCTTTCTCCTCTTTGAGTAGGAATATTTCCATAACTAGGGGATCCACGTCATCTCTTCATGTTGAACCCTGGGGAGGATAGGCAAATGGCTACAGGGGGTGATTCATGTCAGGGTGCTGGAGTGTATGGGCCCCTATGGAGAGTGGGCAAAACAGATTCAACATGGCAGAGCTGAGACTGCTCTCCTTAGAAAGCCCTGCTTGCAAGGCTGGTCTGTGCCTGACATCTGGGAACCTAGATTTTGGGAGGATTCCCAACACTCCCTAAATAATAAGAGTGGCTTACTGTGCCTAAATCTAGTTTATGCTGAACATCCGCTTTCCTTTTGGGAGTCTGGAATTTTGGTACGTGGCAGGCAGAGGGTGCCTATGTGACCAGGCATCAATAAAAACCTTGGTCACAGGAGGGCTTCCCTGGTAGACAGCATTTCACAAGTATTGTAGCAATTCTTTGCTGGAGGAGTTGAGCATGTCCTATGTCTCTTGGGAGCTTCTGCCTGGTTTCCTATGGACTTGGCCCCATGTGCCTGTTCTTTTAATTTTGCTTTATTTGTTCAATTCTTTTGCTGTAACGAATCATAGTCATGAGTGCAACTATACACTGAGTCTTGTGAGTCCTCCCAGGGAATCATCAGACCTAGGAGTGGTCTTGGGGACTCCTGACTGAGGGAGTTTTAAAGAGATCATGGGGTATGGCCCAATCCACAAGCAGCCCTGGGCTTATGCAAAGAAGATATGCATAATGGGACCCCTAAGGAATGACATCTCTCAGTGAGGGTAAGCAGGATGCGGACTTGAGGCAGTGGGGCCGGAGGAGGACACTGCAAAACATCACAGGGAAGAGAAGGGAACTGAACCTATACACGACTGTGTCAACATTTACTACCCTGTCCTGGGTGGGAGGCTTTGTTTTGCCTGCTTCCAAAATGCCAGACGACATCATGGACTCACAAGAATTTTCTACGATTCCTCACAATTCATTCTCCTCTGTGGTGCAGTCACCCCAGCACCCAGGGAAGCCACAGCTTCTCCGTGGGAGAACAGCCCTGCTGTTGGCAGCACAGGTCTGGCAAAAGGTGCATGCTTTGAAAATGTAAGTTAAATAAAAGAAACGCTAAGCAGATACCAGCTCCACATAGACGCCGAATGCCTTCTCTCTTTTCCCTTCTCTTCACAGTTTACTTGGTCTTCAAAATTAAGAGATGTACTAGTCAATGGGAGAATGTGTTCTACTTCCCAAATGACTTCATTCCATTTTCAAAGAACAGAATGGATATTCAGGAAAAAGGCACATGTCTGATCATGAACACAAGTAACTCCCTACTTCTTGATTTACAAAGCTCAGTCTTAACATCACCTCATTTGACCCTCGTTACAACTCTATGAGGTAGACAATATGATTTTTATCGTTTATCTTCCGTGGCACTTAGTCCATTACGACACAAGCAGTGATGCTCAGTGAAGACGTATGGTTGGTTGATTAGTAAAGGCTTCAGTGAAATTACTGCTTTATAAAAATTAACGATTCCTGACGTCTGTCAGTGGAAGAACAAGATAAAAAGCAACCCAGGCATTCAGTGAAATTATTAAAATCACAAATTAAGTCATTTCCATGGACTCTATAGCAGGAAATATATTTTTAATGAGGAAATTGAAGCTAATATATAACAGCTGTCCTATTACCCAGTAAGAGAATATTAAAGTAGATTAAATTATTAATGAAAAATATAGCAAATTGGAAATTTAACCTCCTAACATTCTCTCACTCTTTTCTCTTTTCTACAAGATTTTTAAGCTGATATTTTAAAAAACACATTTGGTCGCCTTAGATAGCTTACACTGATAAACTATTCACTAGCTACGGAATCTTCAGCAAGTTGTTTGACCTCTCTTTTCAGCTGTAAAATGGAAAGAATCACAAACTCATAAGGTTAAGGAGAGGATTAAATGAGGTAAGATAAATGCTGAGCACAAAGCCTGGCTTGTTGTGAGCTTTTAATAACGATAGAAATTAATAAAATGCATGGAGATAGAATCAACAAATATTTTGTGAACTAATATCCAAAGTGCCCATATACATCAGGACAGCTGTACGGGTTCTAAAACTATCAAAGGACTTCTAGACCAGTTAGCGACCAAATGCTGCCCAGAGGCCTCCGAGTGCCGTCTATCACCCCAGCTCCTTCCCCGAAAGGAGAAGACTCTTTACAACTTCACGATCAGACTTGTCTATGATACCTGACGTGTTTAGGTCTGGAAGAGCAGGGAGCCCCCAGGAAACTCACTAGATGGTATCTCCTAAAACACCCACTGCCTTGGCACCACCACTGGTGGCCCTAAATCAGTCAAAGGGCACCTGCCCCACAGAGTAAATATTGCATCTGAGTGAAGAATATATATGTAAGTCACTGGGAATTTTGGGGTTGTTTGTTATGCAGCACTAGCTAATTAATACTACCTCTAAGTGATGTTCAGTAAGTGATTCAAGAAGTTGTGCATAAGTCACTAAAGGAGTAACGTTATAAAAAAGAAAAGTATATGGGAAGAACAGATAGAACAGAGAGGGAAGGAAGATAAAAAGGTACGTTAACATGGTTTAGCAAACCACACCCTTGCTGTCTTTGTGATAATTTGCGGAATCTTCAGCAAGTTATTTGACCTCTCTTTGCAGCTGTAAAACAGAGAGAATAGCAAACTCACAAAGTTAAGCAGGGGATTAAATGAGGTGAGTAAGAAAAGTGGTACGCTGGGTCGTGCTCAGTACCAACAGACAGAAGGACAGTGGCAGCCGTCGCCAGGCCCAGCGCTGGGTGGCGCGCACATACTCACGTTGGTGTTGCACAGCTTGTACTGCCGATAGGCCCCAATGCACGAGATTGCTGCGGACCGGGGAGGCTGGGAGAAGCTCTGAGCTGCCCTGCGGGCCCCCACACCATGGTTGCTGCTTGCTTCCGGGCCGTGGAAGAGACTTGAAGCTGCAGGGAAGCCTTGGTCATGGGTCAGAGGCAGCTGGTAGACAGAGGCCTCGGAGGCCTGCAGTCCAGAACGGGGGCCGCTGTCACTTTGGTACAAATGCGCATGTTGGGGGACCCGATGGCCTGGTGGGCTGTAGCCAGGCCTAGGAACAGACTCCCCTTGGGACCTGGAGTGCTGGGATGAGGGCTTCTGTCTCCGGAGCCTCTGTGGCATGTGTGCGGTGTCCGTCTGCAGTGGTAAGATATACGGGGCTTTACCATAGCCATACTTGCCGGGGCCGATGGGACCTCGGGTCCTGCTCCTAAAGAGAGACACACGAGAGAGGAGATAAACGGTCACACAAATTTTCACACTAACTCAGAAGCTCTAGTGCACGGTAGAGGGGACCAGTAGGAACAAAAGCTGGGGAGGGAGCCCATGGTGGATCCAGGAGGGAGAGGAGGGCATTTGGGAAGAAGGGAACATCACAGAGGCTAGAATAGAGGCTCCGCAGAATGAAGGTGGGAATCAACAGGGGGTGAACAGTGAACAGTGTGAGTGGTTGGAAATGCAGGTAGAATTATAAACTGTGGTCAGTGCATGATTTTTTATGCAAGGAGTTTGGGCATTTTTGTAGGTCATAGGGAACCACTGAAGGTTTTTTGAGAAGTATAAATTTTAGCCATCTTAACATTCCTGTTCACTTTTTCCAATAATATACTTTTTCTCACTCAACTGTACCTGGTATTTCAGACCCTGTTGCCATTACCATTCATACCTAAAGAGCTTTTCCAGGTAAGTGGAATTTTGCTACACAACCAAATTCTAACACAGTCCCATGGCCTGACTTGTGCTGGTAAGAATCCTGAAATGATTAGAGGGACTTGACCAATTGGCTACTCTATCACTCTTGAGGCAACCCATGCTAAGCAATGGGTAAATGGTCATCTTCACACTGGATAGATGGCTAGGTTTTGTAAAGACCCACTGCCTTATGAGACCTTATGAAAATGATAAATGTCTAACAACTGGATTTCCAGGGGAGTAGGATCCTTGATTTGTAGCATTTGCCCATTTCTGTGGTGTAAATACTCCTACCATGGCCAATTTCAAGCTACCAATGTGAAGACACAATCCGCTCTAGTGCACAGGGGAAAACCAATGTAAATGTATTGTGCAACTATGTTTGCAAAATACAGAGCTAGGAGTGGTGAAGAAATACAAAAACGAATAGGACGTGGTTCCCAAAACCCCAACCCTACACCTGGAAGCAACGAGAATACAATGCAGGGTGGGTTAAGGGCCTTAGAGGTGATATTAAAAAAAAAATGGTGCTTTGGGAAACTCTGAGGCAAAGGAAAGCACTTCTCCCTGGAGGGATCTGAAAAGGTTTCACCTTCACTGGTCTGAGAGTCGAGAAGCACAGGTTCCAAGTCTGCGCAGAAGGACTTAAGCAAGTCAGCTCTTATTTGTAAAACGACTGAACTGGATTAAATGACCGCCAAGGTCGCTCCAACTCTAAAATTATATGCTTCCATAATAATTAAATCTATATTTATGTAAAATTGGAAGTGTGCCCAAGGGTTTCTGCAGGATGGCCCCATTAAAATAAGCACATTAAAATAGCAATCAAGGTGAAACACTGATTTCTGCCCTCATGAGAAAATTCTTTCTTCACTCTGCATAATCACTGAATATAAAATTTAACAGACCACAACTAATTATTAACATCTTTATCACTAATTGCACCTCTATTCTTAGCTGATATGGTTTTGAATTAAACCACCTCTGCAGTGTTTATTTTGCCTTTAGGCATTTCTCAATTAATCTTGGCAAGACTTGGGACTCTGTTAATGATGGGGGCTTTAAGAGATGCAATTAAGAAGTTAGTCTTAAAAATACATATAACTTGAATGTAATTTGCCTTTTTCTTTCTTGTGGCAGGCCAGGTAAAATGAATGACATCATGCAAAGGCAAAGGAAGGAATTTCTGTGTGTGTGTGTTTAAGACCTGAAAGCTACCAAAATTCTAGCCTCCCAGTAAGTACTGGGTGGAGACCCTCGCTGAAGGCAACAGAGAAAGAAAGATGTGGAAAAGCACTTCTCAAACTGGAGTGTGCACAGGAATCGCCCAGATATTATTAAGCCGCAGATTCTGGCTGAGGAGGTGTGGGGAGAGGCCTGAGAGTCTGCCTTTCCAACAAGCGTCCAGGAGATGCCAGTGCTGCTGGTCCACGGACTCACGGCTTTGAGGAACAGAATCACAGAATAAAATGGAAATTCCAGACAAAAAGGTGAAAATTCAACAGTACAAATCACCATGTTTAATGGAGACAGACAGAAGTCCTGGCCTCATATTCGTTTATAAATAAAGGTGATAATAGTACCTCCGTGAAGATAGTCGTAAATGCAAACAAAAACCCTCCAAGTTTGCGGCAGATGGAGGTACAGAAGATTGGCTGGCCGGGGACAGGCTGCCCTGCTGTAGCTCACTGAGTAAGCACAGATGGACCGCGGCTGACTCGACCTTTCTGCTGGGGAGCAGAGGCAGAACCTGCTGTTGGCTGATGACTTTGTCAGCGTCCTCCCAAAGGCCGCCCATCACCCCTGCGGGGTAATGTATACAAGTACACATGTATTTTTGACTTCATCTTGCCTTGTGGGAGGCTCTGCCTAAATTGGAAGCCATTTCAGACCCCCTGGAATAGCATTGTCACTGGAAAGACGGTGGTGTGAAAGCAAACGGCCAGTGAATTCTGATCAACTAAAGAGAATGAGCAGCAAGTTGGGGTGTGATTATGAGAGATCTGATTTCCAAGTATTTGACTCAGAACACTTGGACGAGCAGCAGATTCATTCCCACTTGGCCAGGAAACATTTGTTTTCCTTACAGCTGGTCAGAGCTAATAATCCTGACAGTTCCGAATGGTCTCGTCCCCACCAGGACAGAGTCCATCTGGCCACTTGCAGGGGGGCCTCCATGGAACCGGGCAGATTTATGCAGAATTGTAATGATACGTACACATGTGGCTGTGGAGATCTGTGTGGCCAGTTAACCCTTCTAGGAGAACATGCAGTAGGTGCCCAGGGGGGCTGTTAAATTGAATAATTCTGCATGGTCTCCCCAGAACCCATCCCTGGGACTTGACTTTGCAAGTCCTACTTGTCAAAGCTCTGACTAATTTCTAAAAGTTACATCTTGAGAAAGAAATTAGAAAAAGTAGTTTGCAGATCAGAGATGTGGGGGTCAGCTCAGGTGAGTGGTTCATGACGTGGACCTTGAAGCCAGGTTTCCTGAGTTTGAATCCCAGCTCTGCTGCTTGGCAGTTTGGAAATGTTGGGTAAGGCACTCAATCTTTTTATGCCTCGGTTTCTTCAAGCAGGGCCAGGATTAGGAGAGGCCAGCGAAGCACCCAGGATGCAATATTAAAGGAGACACAGTCAGGGTTACGCAAGTGCTGGTGGGTAACCGAGGGCGATGTCAAATGTTGCGCCCTACGGCCTCTCTGGCCTCACTACAAGCCCAGGCCCGGCTCTGTATTCACTTATAAATAAAGATGATAATAGTACCTCCCTTAAATGTAGTTGTAAAGATTAAATGACAATTAGAGCAACAGATCTAATGATTTGCACAGAGAATGCAGCGTGTAAGTATTTGCTTTTTAAAAATATGCTCAGCTTGGCCATTTACTAGCTCTACAAACTTTGGCAAATAAATGTACCCACAGTTTCCTTACCTGTAAAATAAGAGTATGACCATCTCACATTCACCAAGATGGCTATAATCAAAAAGACAGATGATAGTAAGTGTTGGGGAAGATAAACTGGAATCTGCATACATTTCCAGTGGGAATGTAAAACGGTGTAGGCACTTTGGAAAACTATCTGGAAGTTCCTCAAAAAGCTCAATGGAGCGTTACCATATGACCCAGGAATTCCAGTCCTAGCCATTTACCCAAGAGAAATGAAAACAAACATTTATACATAAACTCGTACACGAATGTTTATAACAGCGTTATGAGTAATAGCCAAAATGAAGAAACAACCCAAATGCCTATCAACTGATGTCCAGATAAACAAAAACGTGGTATGTCCATAGAGTGGATTATTATTCAGCCATAAAAGGAATGAAGTGCTGATATATACCATAACATAGATAAACCTCAGGAACATTCTAAGTGAAGGAAGCCAGACACATCTTGCATGATTACATTTACATAAAAATGTACAGAACAGGCAAGTCCACAGAGACGGAAAGTGGTTTCTGGGGCTGGGGGAGCAGGGAACAGGGAGTGCCCGCTAACGGGCACAGGGTTTCTTTTGAGGGTGATAGAAATGTTCTGCAATTAGATAGTGGTGATAGTTGCACAGCCTTGGGACTGTATTAATACCACAACAGTATAGTTGTAGTAGTATAAGACTTACACAGTACTTTAAGATGGTGAATTTTATGGTATGTAAATTATATCTCAATAAAGCTCTTATGTTTTAAAAATAAGAGCATGAGTCATTCCCGTCTTGCCTACTTACAAGGATACTGTAAAGATCAAATTGAGATTACCAATAGGAATGAGTTTTTGAATCTGAGTAGTTTTTACCATTCGTTTTCCATCATTTGTTTTAGCAACACTTAACAAATCGTTATTGAGCAACTTCTGTGAGCATCTACTGAGCATCATGTATGATTTTTTTTCTACTTGTTCACATTTCCAGCCCTGACAACATAAGGAAACGCAAAGTCCCCTCCCTCACAGCATGGTCCAATGACAAGAATGGGACAGTGGACAGTAAGGGTTCTGACACCAGGTTCCAGTCCCAGTTCATCCAATGGGTGTCTGGGGAAATTGCTGTTCTTGAGATAATGGCCGCAAATAGCATTTTTTACAACAGGCTGGCTGCCATCCAGGGCTCGCTGTGTGTGTTCCTGTGCAGCTCTGTGATGTTATCGCTGCGCCATTAGTGTGATGATCCAAGCAAAGATCCCACATCCTGTCTCCCTCTTCACAACTCCACACACTCACCCTGGAAATGTGTCATGTACAGTTATCACCTGGAACTGACAACTGCCACACTTCTCCTTCCTGCCGAGACCCCTCTCCTGAGCATCAACCCCACGTGCCCAGCTAACCTCTAACGCAGAGCCTGTGACGTGCACACAGATCACCTGGGGTGTCATCAAAATGCAGCTTCTGATTCAGCAGGTCTGGGGCAGGCCCTGATTCTGCGTTCGTAACAAGCTTGAGGCGATGCCCATGCCGTGGGTCCTGAGACCGCACTTTGACAGCTCCATCTAGACATCTCCACCGACACTTCAAAGTCAACACGTTCAAGCCGGGATTCATTGTCTTTTCCCCACAAAACCCCTCCCACTCTAGATCCTCCGATGCTCTCCCTCTCAGTCATTCTTAAACAAGCATCAGAACCACCTGGAAGACTTGTTACAACTGACGGTTGAGCCCCTCCTGCAAAGAGTCTGATTCAGGAGAGCTGGGTGGGGCCTGAGAATCTGCACTTCTAACAAGTTCCCAAGTGATGCTGATGCTCTTGGTGTGTGGGCCACACAGTGAGAACCGCTGCCTGTCTCATTCCCAAGTGCCACCAACCCCTGAAATCGACTGGCTCTTCTGCACACCCCTCCTGTCTGCATTAGGGCTTAACTACCCGACATGTACAGCATGGCCCCAGCTGCGTCTCTCGTCAGCCTGGCACTGCATGGACCCCCCCACCACTCTGCCTGCAGTTCCCCGACAGGCCACCCCAGTTCTTGCTCCACGCTTTGGCCCATGCTGCTCCCTCCTCCTCAGCTGCTTCCCCAGCACCACTGCCTGGAACAACCACCGAGTCACCCTGCGGGACTCAGCCGAAGCATAACGTTCTCAGTGAAGTTCTTCCTGGTCCAAACTCCACTCAACCCTCCACTCCGCAGAATCAGTGCCCTTCTCTTTTGTCCTTCCACTGGACCCCATGTAATTGTCACAGCCTAATCTGCTTTTGTTATGCACACCTGCTTTAGCTCACTAGAACTGCAGGCTCCTTCAGAGCAGGGACTACGTCTTACTTGTCTTGTATCCCTATGAACTACTACAATGACTAGCACATTATAGCCCCTCAATAACTGATTGCTGAAAAACTGAAATAATGAATGAATGAATGGCTCAAACCGCTATTGTCAAAGAGGAAAACCTCCCCATTACTGCATTTGTTTAATTTCTGCTAAATGAAGTATTAAAAGCCTGCTGAAGTACTGTGGCACTGAGGACAAAGCCATCTCCCTCTATGCAGGAATAAAAGCGTCATCTGTTGCGTGAGAGCGTTCCTGGTATCAAACACCTAGAGAAGAAGAAACAAGTCCTCAGAATAGAAAGGAGGAAGCAGCAGGGGCTGGGACTCAGCCTTTATTCTCAAAGGAGTGAAGAATTAAGAGGTCAAAGGTGCTCCATGCATGCCTGTCAGAGCTGGGAAGCCACCAGGCTGTCTGCAGCCTGTGGCTAGAGGAAGGCTCCCACCTCTTTTCCAGTACGGACTGGAATGGGCAGAATGAGAACCCTGCCCTCTAGAAGCCAGGCTGTTTGTATTTCTTATGCTCTCCATGTTTATTTCCATTTTGTTTTCCCTTAGAGCTCAGTCAAGTCTCTGCGAGGGGCCCAGCTTCTCTCAGCTGTGCTAACATGAACCCCACACAGGCCACAGCATCCAACAGAGCAGCAGTCCCCGGGACAGGCCTGCGAGGGACCGCAGAAGGGGAGCCCAGGAGCCCCAAGGGAAAGCGGAGCTCAGGAAAGGAGCCGGGCACAGAAGCCAGGGACCCCGCTCACATGCAAAGCTTCCTTGCGCTGCTTGACCTGGGAGGTTCTAGGTTTCGCAGCATTAAGAGGTGGCATTCCTCGCAGCCACGTACCTGAGTGGAGCTGCTATGTAAGCAGAAAGAAATTCCTCCGTAGGGAAGACGGGAAGGAGCTTTGTGGGACTGATGATTATGTATTGCTGGACACAGCTGGCTGACGGGAGTAGAAGTAAGCCCCTGTACCAGATTCGGTCAGAACACCTAAGACCCCGCTGAATCTTAGTACATCTAATAAACAATGTCCATACGATTTCAACGGATCCTTCGTGTCACTGCGCCCTGTTCTTGCACTTTGCCCTGTTATTATAATACCAAAACTAAACTCTTACCAAGTGAGTGTTTGGGGGCCAATTTACCTGGCCAGTCTTAGCACCAAAGACAGGCCCAGGAAATAAGCAGCGAAGAGTCACGCGCTCCCAGTTACAAACGTGGGATGCTGCCGCCACGCCAGCCTCCCAAACGTGCACACTCTTCCTCCCTTCCTCCTCGCACGGAGGACACGCAGCACTGCCACTCGGTACTTTACGCTAGGAGAGGGAGCAGGGAGATGTGATCTGCAGTGGTTACGAAGTGAGACACTTGTTTTCTACAATCCATTCATGTTACCAAATGTAACTTTCAAAAAGGGTTTTATAGACATGTAAAAATCTGGGCAGTTTATATCTAGGAACTATTCTTCTCAGGTGCTTGCAGAAACACGCAGAGACACGCACTCGGGGACTCTCACCGCGGCCCTGCTGAACTGGCAGAACACCTGACATCGCGGTAGGACAGTGACTTGGGGAACTAGCCCATGCGTTTCTCCCTCTCAGCAATCCCTCTTTCCCCCAAAGTTCTCCTAGAATGACGCTGAGGATCACAATGCCAGAGAAGCGGAGACTCAAAGATCAGCACAAGGACAGAAAGGTTTCTTTAAATTTGAAAACCTGGGCTCTGTCAGTCAAGAGCCAAAGTCCAGGGCGCAGATGGCAGAGGTATAGCTTATACCAGGGTCCCCAACCTTTTTGGCACCAGGGACTGTTTTCATGGAAGACAATTTCTCCACAGACTGGGGAGTTGGGGAAATGGTTTCAGGATGATTCAAGTGAATTACATTTATTGTGCACTTTATTTCTATTATTATTACATTGTAATATACAACGAAATAATTATACAACTCACCATAGGTTGGGGACCCCTGGCTTATACACAGACTATGAAGAAGATGCTATGACCTTGGAATGATCTTTCCAAACCAAAGGAAAACAAGAGTTGACTAGCAGGCAGATGAGAGAGGAACTGAGGGGCAGTAACCAGAGATTAGGCCAGACGCAGTGGCCTGGAATGGGGAGCAAAAGAAACCCCAGATATATTTAGGGGCCTGAGGGCAGAAGGGTCCTGCCTGCTTTGTGAGGGAGCCCACCTCCAACACAGCACCAACCAGGACATGGGAGTGAGGTGTCAAGGCGGAGAGGCCCACCTGACAGTGGGTGACCCTGGTGATGACACAGGGCACATGGTTGCTGGTGCCGGGAGGCCAGGAGGGCACAGGCAGAGATTGCGGCAGCAGCTCACAGCAAAAGTAGAAGATGGCCAGGGAAGCAAAGCCGACAGTTGCTCCCTTCCCCAAGACTGCATGGAAGCCCCTCGTGTGAGGATCCAGGTCACACCCCGCCGGGAGGAGGGGAGGAGGAGAGTCCTGACTGAGCCGAGTGTAAACCCTGAATTGATGATGCTTAACTCGAAGTGTCCTGGAATGGGCAGAGCCTTTCTGCAGTAGCAGAAACGGTGGCTCATGAACCACACCTAGGTACAGAAAAATAAATTCTGTTCTGCGTACCTGAGTTGTGACCGTAAATTATAAATCTGAAACACAACCTAAGCATCCTTAAATAGGGAAATAAGGAGCTAAGTTAAATTATAGGAGCTAAATTAAATTGCAGCACATTCAGATACTGGAGTATTATGAAGCTGTTTAAAAGAATGAGGTAGATGTGCCATATACTGACACAGAAAGTTCTCCAAAACACAGTTAAGTGAGAAAGAACAAGGCACCAAAGACACTGACACTAAACTCAGGGTACTAAATGTGCCGCCGTTTGAGTTTTAAAGAAAAAACGTATCCGTATATAAAAGTCTGTGCATATGCAAGGTACATTTCTGAGTGATAAAAATGGGCTGGGGAGTGATTTCCTCTGGGCAGCAGACACAGTGGGGTGGAGTTGGGGCAGACTCATTTGTCATTTCTGACCCTTTGTACTGCCATCAAAATTTTTTTTGCCTTTTGCACAGATTTTCAATATATGAAAATAACATAAAAAAGAAAAATACTAAACTGTTTTCCATGGAATTTTTAAAGATATAACTTAATATGACTTGTCCCCTCCAAATCTCATGTTGAAATTCCATCTCCAGTGTGGAGTGGGAGGTTTCTCAGACACGGGGACAGATCCCCTCACGATCGGCTTGGTGCCCTCCTGCAGCAGTGAGTGAATTCTTGCTTTATTATTCCACGTGAGGGCTGGTTGTTTAAAAGTGCCTGGCCCCACCTCTTCCTCCCTTGCTTCCCTCTCTCACCACGGGACACATCTATCTGCTCTCCCTCTGCCTTGACCAGAAGCGCCCTGGAGCCCTCACCAAAGCAGATGCCGGCGCCATGCTTGTGCAGTCTGCAGCATCTGAGCCCAGTAAACCTCTTTTCTTTATAAATTACCCAGTCTTAGGTATTCCTTTCTAACATGTAACTATTTCTAGATGTGGGGAGGAGCTAAAGAAGCAAGTCCAGAAAGCTCCTGTCGGAATTCTCCTAAGGCTATGTCTGCTGTGTAAGCAACATGGAAAGGGGAAACCAAGTCAGTAATCTTCATACTTAACTACACAGACATTTTGACAGGACACAGAATACCCACTTATAAACAGGCTGTAAGCCCCAAAGACTGGAAATAGCTAGGAGGCAACATACTCCTCTGAGACGTCTCTGTCAACGACAGAAAAGTCAAACATTCCTAGAAAGAGTTGAGATGAGCAAAGACTGCCAAGTCTCATGCCCAGGTGGAAGCTTCTTAGAGTCTGAATGTGCTTGGGCCTCAGAGCCCGTGGGAAGAAGAGCCACGACTCTGTGGTGTCCAGTCCAACATTTTCAGTGATGACAAGGACCCCAGTGCAAATTCCCAGCGTGGCGACCAGCATCCCCATCCGTCAGATACCCAAGTTAGGAACCTCACACACTTGTGACTTCTCTCTCACGGGATTTGTCTTTCTAAGCACAACCCTGGTCTTCACCCTCTATTTAAAAGACCCCCATGGCTCATCTCTGCCTACAACATCAAGTTTAAACCTAGACGGCTTTAGGGAACAGGGTTTAATGTCATGTCCCATCCTCTGTCATCTAGTCTCAGTCTGTCTTCTCAGACTCAACTCCAGTCTTACCTCCCTGCCCCTGTATCCAGTCCCACCCCTACACTTCCCAGCCATCATGGACCACTCACCATTTCCCAAGCACGCTGGGGCTCTTGTGCTAGAAGACCCCGCCTGGAACTTTATCCCACTGACTTCTTGGTACTTCCAGGACCAACAAAAACATGGGCTCCCTGTGTGCTTTCTCCCATGGTTAGTGCTCAGGGGGGTGCGGGCAGTCTGCAAACCCCTTTGCCATGGTATTAACACTGTATCTGAGTGATGTTGCTAAGTAAAGGGCCTGGCTTCCTCGTAAATCTTTTCCTTCTCCAGGGCAAGGCTCGTCAGTTTCTTATTCACGCGTGCATAATCCCTGAGACTAGCCCAGAGTCTGACACAGAGGCACCCTGTGAATGCTGCAGAAATAACACAGGGGAGGGACCAGAGCCTGACTGCTCAGCATTTCTACAGGATGGGTCAATAAAGGCTACTGCTTTTATTAACTAGTAGAGACAAAAAGGCTATGAGTCCCATTAAGCAAGGAGTCAAGGCAGCCCCACCCATGTGGGTGGGGATCAAAGGGAGCTGGCAAAATTAGGTCAGTAGCCAGTGGCCACCTAGAAAGACCTAAGCCCAAATTAAAGGGGAGAAAAAATGGGAAGGAGCAGCAGCTGTGGACCAGAAACATGTGTGCTCACCAAGGAGGCACATGATCCAAGGCAAGCTGGACAGAAAGGAGTCTGCAGCCCAAAACTGAAAAGACAGCTCTGTTTTCCTAAACTCACCCGTTCCATTACGAGCACCTGCCAAAGGGAGAAAGGATATCATGTGCTAAGTTCAAAGAGGCTGCGAGCAAACGGTTTAGGTTGAGTGCAGATGTCTTCTGAGAAGTTCTAAGACTCAAACTGCTGCCAAGGCTGTTCTAGGCAATAAATTATCTGGTGTCTATGCAAGATAAGAGGCAAAATGCTGACAACTTAGGGAAATAAAAATAAAGATGACGAACACAAAAGTTGTCCTGGTTACCTGCCCTGTAGCGTGCACTGCCGCACACGTTAGCTGTAGGTTGAGCAGACCTGCAGCTACTGCAGGTCTGGCTTTAAAGACCAGTGTGAGAATCAGCCGGCAGGTTTGCTCTAGGTCTTCAGGAAAGAAGGATCCCACCGGCTCATGGGGGACAGACACAGGGGGAAATGACGAATTTGTTCTAACAGAGGGAAAGGAAAGCAATCTTCCAGGAGAAAGGAGGCAAGCAAGCGAGGCAAAGGAAGCAGGAAGGTGGTTTTGGAGCGACTCAGAGTTTAAAAGGCCCGTTTTGCACCAGGAAGGTAAGCCTTGAGAAGGCCCCACCTCAGTGACCCATCCTGTGGCCTCCCCAGAGGTGAAGTCCAGGAGGGTGTCCCCCTATGCCAGCCCCCCAAATAAAACTGAGCATGAAACTTCAGAACAGACCCAGTCCTTCCAGGGGCAATGACCCCAGGAGATGACTTACATTCTCACTCCAGATACTGCCTTCAAACGGCTTCTAGGATCATGTTTGAAAACTAGCCAAGTGTCCCTAAGAATAATCACCCACAGTACTCACTGGTACTGCTCCACATCTGAGGGATCTTGGGCTGCCAGGACTGATCTTCAAGTGCCTTATCCAGTGTAAGCCCAGAGGGGTGAAATAAGGACAAGTGGGAGAGCGTTCAAGGAAACCAGTTTCAATACAACAGAAATCAATGGTCAAGAGGCTACAACCACCTACAGTTGAGCAGGTTACTCACTGCAAAAGGACACCTGGGAATTGAACACACTGGGTTCTCCCAGTGTGGACATGAATCTGACTAGAGAAAGAAGCATCTTTTTGGATTCACACAAAGGCAAGAAATGAGCTAGTGGAGGTCTGACAGAGGCATTTCCAGCTAAGGCTATGTTAACAGTAGACAGCTCAGAGCAAAGATGATTTCTCCACCCTAATTTGTGCTGGGTGAGGAGGGTAAGAGATCAAGCGGGACAGAGCTGGCAACAAGGGATGTTGGAAAGAACCCAGGCATTCCACCAGACAGGCCAGATCAGCCACGCACTACCTGTGTCACCATGGGCAAGTCACGCCGCATCCCAGCTCCAGTAGTGGAATGGGGATAATAATGCCTACCTCACTTGGCTGTTGTGCAGATTAAATGAAATAACGCAGGTGAAGTGCCCGGCACAGGGCTTGGCCCTCAGAGGACACTCCATACATGGTGGCTTCCGTGACAGCTGCACTGCCTGAAGGTGAGAGACACAGAGCCTCCCACCTGACTGTGAGAACTGTCGTAGAGGCAGCCAGCCAGACACCAGACTGAGTAGTACGAACGGGCTTTGCACGAAAGAACAGTAAATGCATTCATTTCTCCAGCGTATCTACGAAGAGCCCTTTTAGGATTCAAACCTGTTGTTACTAGGGGTTGTAATCCGAACGCAAGTGGCCCTCAAGGACTACAGGGTTTAGGGGAGACCGAATGAGATTACCTGCGGGGCACAGTGCCTGGCCAGAACAGGTGCTACGCATGTGAGTTCCTAACCCCTTCTCCCCTGGGGACTCTCAAATGGTGCCCCCTGCCCCCGAGGCTGACCCCCAGCAGGCCGAAGGAAACAGAACTATTTTCTGTAAGTTCTGCTGAATTCACTAATGCAACAGCTTACATTTCTTGAGCACCTTTTAGGCGAATGGCCATGGAGGAAGCAATGACATTTCTCTCACATCCTGGATGTCACTCCCACTCTGAATTTTTACACCACTTTCTATATACCTACTTACCATATATTACTTCATTTTTTATCATAAATATGAACTATCTCAAGCATAATAATCAATCATAATAAGAATGATACACAACTTTCTTCCTTGCATTAGAGGGAGTTACTTAGGTACAAGACTGTCACCCTCAGTTAATTAAAGGAAGGAGGGATCTGTTCTAGAGTTTTACTCCACCCCTAAAAATATTTAGCACAGAGTACAGCTGGCCCTCCATGTGTTCTGCATCTGTGAATTCAACAAATGCAGATCAAAAATATTTGGGAAAAAAACGGATGGTTGCATCTATACTGAACAGGTACAGACATTTTTTTGTCATTATCCCCTAACAACAATTCACCAGCATTTGCATTGTATCAGGCATTATAAGTAATCTAGAGATGATTCAAAGTGAAGTATAGGAAGATGTGCCTAGAATAGAACACGCAAAGACTACACCACTTCCTATAAGGGACTTGAGCATCTGTGGACTTCGGTGTCCCCAGTGGAGTCCTGGAGCCAATCCCCCAAAGATACCCAGGGACAACGCATTTAAGGAACACATTCAGTGTTTATACACCTACTATGGCTCAAACGCCAGTCAAGTGCCTATGCATGGTATCCCATTTACCCATCACTGCAAACAGCAAAGTAGGCCTTTACTCCTATTTTGTATGAGGAAACTGAGTCTAAAAGGTATTAAAAAGCCTGTCCAAGCTAGTAAGTCTGTGTGAACACATATTATTGTAATATTAACAAATGTTACTGAATGGATCAATGGTTTTTAAGCTTTTAAGGAGCTTAAAAAGCTGCAATATAGCACAGCTTTTAAATACCAAATTCCCATTCATAGAGGATTGCACAGATGGACTATTTGGAATAAGGATTTACTGGAAAACAGGGGAAAAATTACTATTCCCTTCCTCCCCACCCCCACCAAATCCAGAAAGAAAAAGTTTTCAGCACTAGCCAACAATGAACCGTGTTCCAATCCCTGAGGAAAAAGAAAATTGCAGTTAACTGCTTCTGGATTCACATGGCCTGCAAGGGGACCAAACGTTTCCATTAGGAAAAGATAAAATATTGTGTGCCTGGAAGTCAAACCATAAAGAGGGAAAGGGACACTCTCGGGGCAAGGCCTGGCCTGGGACATTAGGAAGAGTGTGGAGTGAGGGGCGGATCACTCAGTGGTTACAAGCAGGGGCTTAGAGGTTCAAATCCCACTCTGCAACCTACTAGCTCTGGGACCCAGTCTCATCACTTTGTCTCTCCAAGCACAGAATTCTTCTTACATTAAACAAGTGACAGTATGAACAGTACATGCATAAGAGTCCTACGAAGTTTAGCTCAGAGCCTAATACAGGGTATTGGTTTCCTGTAGCTGCTGTAACAAACTACCAAAAATTTGGTGACATAAAATAACAGAAATTTATTATCTCACAGCTATGGAGGCCAGAAATTCGAAATCAGCATCACTTGGCTGAAATCAAGCTGTCAGTGGGGCCATGCTCCCTCCAGAGGCTCTGGGGAAGTATCTGTCTCCCTGGCTCTTCAACCTTCTGGTGGCCGCCACCATTCCGTGGCTTGTGGCCGCATCACTCCAATCTTCAAGAACTGCATCTTCAAATTTTTCTCTATTCCGTCTTCATATCACCTTCTTCTCCGTGTATCTGTATATTCAATCTCCCTCTGCTTATCTCTTTTAAGGACACTTACAATTGCATTTAGGGCCACCTGAATAATCCAGGATAATCTCGGCATCTCAAGATTCTTAACTTAATCACATTGGCAAAGACCTTTTTTCCCAAATGCATTAGCATTTACAGGCTTCAGGGCTAAAGATTTGATAGCTTTGGGGAGGCCAGCACTCAGCAATGACACTACTACACACAGTAAACCATCAATAAACATCAGTTGTTATTGCTTTTGTTATTGTTAACAGAGATGAGCCAAAAGAACTATATCCAGAAAAGGGCCTATGGATTGACAAGAAAGTGAGGACCTAAAAAGCCCTTGAGGGGCTATGAGCTTTATCTTGAGAACCAATAACGAGGCCACATGTCACACAGCTCAACCACAGCAGGTGTCCCCCAAACCCTGTCACATAAATCACCTGTGTCCACACTGTAGGCTCAGGTGGCAGTGGGAAGAGCAGGGACACTGGGGTCAGGCAACTACCTTACTTCACCTCAGTGTCCTCAACTTTGACACGGGGCTGGTTAAGGCTCAAACAGCAAATATCAGTGATGTGGACATAGTAGGTGCTGAAAATGGCCATGACAGGGCCAGGCATGGAGGTCCACACCTGTAATCCCAACACTTTGGGAGGTGGAGGCAGGAGGACAGCTTGAGGCCAGGAGTTCAAGGTTGCAATAAGCTTTGATTGTGCCACTGCACTCCAGCCAGGGTGACAGAGGAAGGCCTTGTCTCTACCAAAAAAATAAAAATAAAATAAAATTATCCAGGCATGGCAGTATGCACCTGTAGTCCCAGCTACACAGGAGGCTGAGGCAGGAGGATTGCTTGAGCCCAGGAGTTCGAAGTCGCAGTGAGCTGTGATTTCACCATTGTACTCCAGTCTGGGCAAGAGAGCAAGACCCTGTCTCTTAAAAAAAATGGCTGTGATTACCATGACTGAATCAACAATATATACAGGCTTCTGCAGTTAGGATGAGGAAAGGAAATGACAGTAACCCCCATATACAGGAAATTCCCCCTTCCCACCCTTATATGAAGGCATCTCGGGCTGGCACCAGGTGTGCACTGAAGCCCTAGAGGATTCCAGACATGAAACTGAGATCCCCCTTCAGGGACACACATATTGTAGTCAGGCTTTTTCCAAAGCCCATCGTATCTTTCTTCTGGAACCAGAGTTATGAATGACTTGGAGAAGGTCCAATGCAGCATTCTTATGGCGAATGTGATCTTTGTTCTGATAACTAATGAAATACTTCTGACACTTAATGAAATGCCACAAGAAATGAACAAGGGCTCTTTGGAGCCTTGTCTGAGATCAGAGTAACTCAAGCTTAAAATCTGGCTCCAATCCTTCCTAACCTACAGGCAGAAATACACACACCAGTGGGCCTAGCTCTACTACAAACTCTCTTACTGAGAAGGGCTACGGTTTCCGATTTAGAAATCAAAGCATATTAAAACACCATTTATCTGGTTTGCATCAACAGGTAACTCCTTGTCAAACAACTCAGGGACTAAGTGGTCCCTGCTTCAGAAGGTAAATAAACAAAACTTCCCTTGGAAGAGGAAAAAAAAAAATCACCAAAAACATGGAGTACGCATTTCAAACAGGTGTACCTGCTTTCTCTGCTAACTACCCAGGATGGCCAGGGAGGTTTTCCAAGGAGAAAAACAGACAAGGCCAAAGATTTCCCTTCTCCTTGCCATGCTGTTTCTGTCCCCTTCTATGTAACAGGACTCCCTTGCTAGGTATTGACCCAGGGTCAGGAAATCGACATGTGGCTTCACAAAGTTTAATTAACAGCGAGTTTTCCTATCCAGCATCATGAAGGGGCCCACACACCTCCAAGGGCCCTCAGAACAAAAATAGCATATTGCTCCATAGTTATTAATAATTAAATGCAAATAGCCTCCAACAAAGTGGGCAGGAAAGGAAGAGCTGAAAAAACAGATTCCTACCTGTAGCCAGGAACAGTTTCCAGGGGAGGCAGGAATGGGTGGGTAAAGCCTGTGATCTAGGCCTGATCCTATCTGTCCTGTTTCAAAACTAATGAACCTTTCAAACACATACACACATATGTGCACACACTAACACACATAAGCACATGCACATACTTACGCATGCACATAAGCACATGCACACACAGACAAGAAATTACAGAAGGGGACACAAATCTCTAAATCCCAAACACTATCTGGTCAATGTTAATAAAATAATCAAGCCATGTTGTTTTTGAACAGTGTCTTATGTTTTTCAAAGTACTTTTACAGCTGTTACCTCACTTGACCCTCACAAAGGCCTGTGTTGTAGACAGAGGACATGGGATTACCCACGTTTCACAGATTACATTCAGTGACTCCCATGGGTCGCCAGTTAGCAGATGAGGGAGCTGAGACAGGAAGAAGGGTCTAATGACTCCCAGCCTGGGGATTTCTACGAGGTGGGAAATTGTAAACCTTCCAAAGGAAAAGGGCTGAAGCCCAGGGGGAGACCAGCAAAAGGGAGTCAAACGTGTGAACAACACTTTTAAGAAAAGCTCACACTATGAGATAGACGTCTGAACAGAGGGATTTGAAGAGTCGTGGTATCAATGCAACCAGAGAAAAGAAAAACCGTCACATTAGGGCAGCACGTGTCTCCCAGCCACCTTTTCCTCTTTCCATTACTCTGCATGGCAGAAATGATGGCAGGAATATTTAAAACAGCAATTGGCCTCAATAATGCATCAATAAAAAGGAAGAGCCCTTAATAACTAGAATAAGGACCTCTTTATTTTACAAATGTGGAAACTAAGGTCCAGAGAAATGAGAAGACTTGCCCAGGATCAAAGCATTCGTGAGAGCTGGGAGCTGAACTCTGGACCTGGGATCCAGAGCTCTTTATGCTACACCAGCTGCCTCGGGCATCTACTATCTTTAACTTCATTATTGTCACTGTCCTTAATAAACACCACATGTCAAAAGAAGAACACTAAAGGATAGGGGAGGGAATGCATGGTTTTTCCCCTTCTTCATTTTTCTGGGAAATAGTACTGCAAAATTTAACAACCAGAGATGATGCAGGAAAGTAGCAGCCAGTCCTGCTAGAATAGAAATTGTCCTATTACCTGGGTATTCTTAAGACCCCAAAATGCAAGTACCATTATGATAGGCTGATAATGTCTGCCTCCCCATCCAAAGATGTCCACATCCTAATCCCCAGAACCTGTGAATGTTAGCTTACATGGTAAAGGGACTTTGCAGTTATGATTACACTAAGGATCTTGAGATGGGGAGATCATCCTGGATTATCTGGGTGGGTCCGCTGTAATTACAAGTGTCCTTATAAGAAGGAGGTAGGTGGATGAGCATCAGAGAAAGTGAGATGACAGAAGCAAGAGGCTGGAGTGATGGGAGGAAGGGCCGCAAGCCCAGGAATGCAGGCAGCCTCCAGAACTTCAAAAGGGATGAAGACAGATCTCCCCTGAAGCCCCCAGAAAGAATGTGGTCCTGCCCATGCCTTGATTTTAGGCTCCTGACTTCCAGAACTGTAAGAGAAGTAATTTGTTGTTGTTTTAAGCAATTAAATTTGTGATGAATGCTCCAGCATCAACAGGAGACTAATACCCCTATTCTAAAACCAGAGGAGCAAGCTGCAGCTCCCCAGCTAATGAAGCCTGCCCAGCCTCTTCAGATTGACAGAGAGGGGTGGTGGGTGGCACAGCCAAACATTTTGGAAATCACAAGGGCATTAAGGAGAAATTTATAGGCACTATACACTGGATACATTGCCTTGCTTTAAAATGGAAAGGAGTTGGCCATCCGAGTTTACAGGGATTATCTTACTCAAAGAATTTCTAGTTCAATTCCCTTAGGACTACTTGAAAGTTCCTCCCTGGAAAGGAGCCTGTGGACTTCCCCAGTCTCGCCTGGACACTCCCTCATTTACAGCCTTGCTCCAGCCCCACCAGACCGTTTATGAACATGACATGTTCATGCATGCCTCCAGGTCTCCACCCTTACAGTTCGCTCTCGGGGGAATGCCCTCTTTCACTCTTGGGCTCTGCTAAAATCTTTCCTCTCCAAAGCTTGGCTCAGTGGTCCCGCTGGGAAGCCTTCCCTGGCTCCCAGTCCTCCTCTGTCCTCCCCTCTCCTCCCTTACCACACCCCAAGCATCCCTCTCAGTGGAGCCCTGGGCACTTGGTCTTGTAAATGTCTGTTTGCTTGTCTTCCTCTGCCACCCCACCAGCGTGAGCCCCTTGAGAATAAGGAGCATTTCTTGTTCCCCTTGTGTCATAAACCACTGAATCCTCCACCCACACCATCTTCCCTAGCTCTTTCCCATCTTTTCCATCTAATCCTTCAAAGAAGTGTCCTCCACCATGAAGTTACCTTTATTCCCTAAGAATCAGTCCCCTGTCTGTGCTCCCACAGCCCTCTGCTCATCCCCCAGGTAGAACACCCATCATATTCCATCAGGTGGTCATACCCAGGCTGTTTCCTAATCAGACATGGCGGTCCTGGAAAACCATGTCATTTTCACTTGTGTATCCCTTCTATGTCTAGCACAGTGCTCGGTCCACAGCAATTACACAAAGAATACTGATTGAATTAAAATGAAAAGAAAACACAAAAAAAGGAATGCCCAGGTCATCTCTATTCATTAAGCCCTAAAATCCAGAGGCAGCCTTAAAAGCAAATACCTTTACACGAGGGCGCTGCGTGGCCAGATCTAGAATAGCTAGCCGCTATTTCCTCCAGGCTTCCCACGTGCACTTTGGAGTTCACAATAGAGCCGGTTTCAGTGTTACTACATAAAACTAAAAGTTTTGGGACAAATGTTAGAGAAATATTTCATTTTCCGTCTCAGATAAAGAGGTTTTCATTTATCAAACTTAGCTTAATTAATGAGTGTTACCCTTAACTTTGAAAAAGCCTTTTCTAGAAGAACAAGTCTGAAAGGAGTATGTATGATGCCCCCAGACTTGTGCTCTCTTGCTTGCCTTCTGCATGACCTTAAAGTAGATATTTACTCTCTGACCCTTGTCATCCATAAGTGAGAACAATGCACGTCTACCACACAGGTTGCGATGAAGAGGAGATAAAATGCTTTGGGTAAAACAGCTGCCCGCGTGCCTGACATGTGCGGGGCATTCAGCCACCTTCCCTGAGCACTTGTGAGGTACCGTGCTAAGCAGCTGGTGTGAATGATCCAATTCACATAAACCCAATGAGGTAGGTGCACTATCACCCCCAGTAGGGAAAAGCAAAGCAACATCAACAGGACGCGTAGTTAGTACGAGGCAGAATTAGGAGGAGTCCACATTGTCAATTCCAGAAGATGAACTCTTCACTGTCATGCAGTTTATGGCCTCTCAGGATGTGTGAGCTCCTGTTCTCTTATATCACAACCAAGAACTACATTTCAAAACAACAATAATTCAGAGCTGAGTACAAACTCCTGCTGAGGTACAGGTCTACACATCCTGGGCGAGAGCCCTCCTGACCAGGCAGACGACCTCACAACAGGAAATTAGCTCTACGGGAAAACTTTCTATAGGAATCTTCTCTGGGGAGTTCTGGGAAGCCCCCCTCAACCTCTTCCTGTGCCCAACCAACTGAGGGATATGACACACTCCCCCACTAGGAACAGGAGCCATGGTTTTCACAGTTGGGACGTTCATGTCCCAGGCACCCACGAGTGTCTCCAGTAGACGAAAGTTGTTGATTTGACAACATCTGCTGGGGAGGAGATGGGTGTGCCCTATTTTGAAAATCTGGGTGAAGCCACCAAGCATCCCATTCCCCAGATTCCAGTTGGCTGATGTGTGTGATAAATGACAAGGAAAACTGGCCAACATGGACAGGCGTAAGGAAGCCCCGCAGGAAGAAAGCCTGCCTGTTAACAGGCTCTTTGGCAACCAGAGTGGTGAAAAAGTTACCTGAAGTCTTCAAGCAGGAGCAGGCGCTGCTCGCACACCCTGTCCTTGTGGAAGCTGAATTAAGCTGGCCAACAGACATCACCACACACGTCTATAAAGTTGTGTACTTGGGCTCTGGGCAACAGGGACTCTTTCTAGATGCCATTTTCACCAGACATTTTGGGAATAGGAAGACATCCACCTTGGCTTCAGTGTTGTAAAAAGGAAGGTCCTCAAAGGAGTTGAACAGACATTTTTCCAAAGAAGACATATAAATGGCCAATGAACACATAAAAATAAGTGCAACTTCACTAATCATTAGAGGAATGCTAATCAAAACCACCATGAGATACCACCAGTCACCCATTAAGATGGCTACTATCAAAAAAACCCAGAAAATAACAAGTGTGGGTGAGGATGTAGAGAAATTGGAGCCCTTCTGCACCATCGTGGGAGTGTAAAATGGTGCAGCCCCTGTAGGAAACAGTACGGCAGTTCTTCAAACATTAAAAATAGAATTACCGTGTGATCCAGCAATTCCACTTCTGGGTATCCACCCCAAAGAACTGAAAGCAGGGTCTCAAAGAGATATTTGTACACCCATCTTCACAGCGGCATTTTCCACAATAGCTAAAATGTGGAAGCAACTCAAGTGTCTATCAACGGATGACAGGATAAGCAAAATGCGGTATATATGTACAATGAATATTATCCAGCCATAAAAAAGAAGGAAATTCTGACGTATGTTACAACATGGAATAAGCCTGGAGGACATCACGCTGAGTGAAATAAGCCAGCCACAAAAAGACAAATGCTATATGATTCCGTTTGCAAGGGACTCGGAATAGTCAAAATCATAGACGCAGAGAGGAGAATGGTGGTCGGCCAGGGGCTGGGGGGAGGGGGAATAAGGAATGAGGATCCCCCCGCTCATTTAACCTTTAAAGGACACAGAGTTTCAGTTTTGAAAGATGAAAAGAGTTCTGTGGATGGATGGTCGTGTTGGTAGCACAACAATATACTTAACGTCACTGAACTATACGCTTAAAAGGGTTAAGATGAAAAATTTTATGTGTATTTTAACACAATAAAAACTTGGATGATGAAAAAGGGGGGAGGTTCTATAGTAACAGGGCTCTTTCCAATATCCTACAGTCTACAAGTTCCCATTTGCAGAAACGGAGGGGCAAGTCTTTCCTACAGAGGAGTGCCTTCAATTCCACAGGTGTGAGTTGCTGCACTCTCCATGGGGCTCACCTAAACACCCTCCTGCCCCTTCTCCTAGAGCCATCACAGGGACACGGCCTTGGGCCTGGAGTGAGGAAGGACTTGGCTGAGGGTCATTATGGAACCTGTTGGCCACGACCTGCAGGCTGAACTCCCCAGGCCAGAACTTTCACAGGCTGCCACCGCCCTAAATTGCAGGGAAATGTCACTCTTTGTAAGAGGGCAGATGGCAGGAAGCCTAGACCCTACGGTCTTGGCTGCACCCAAGCTGGGCTGCCCAGAGTCCTGCACTCCTGGACTAGACCCCGGTCCCTGGCTTCCTGTCTGCCCAGTTCTCCACCTGATCCCTCCTGCTGTACTTGAGCTCCAACACTTTCCAACACACTGTGTAACATCAGCTTTTAACACTACAATGGGGGTTACAATTTATTGAGCATCTACTATGGGCCAGACAATATAAATCTATTATATTATTTAATTAACCTCACAGGATAGGTCTTATATTATTACTCTCATTTGAGAGATGAAGCCCCTGAGGCTCAGAGAAGTTTAACTTTCCTAAGCTCAGAATCCTTGGGAGAGCTCTAATAAAGACTGATATTATTTATGAGATGAATTTCTAGAGTAGGATTTGTAGTGTGTATGTGATATGTTAATGAGACAAGGGCCTGAGATGGAAGCAAGTGGACTCAAGAAGTTTCTAGATATCTACAAGCTATGTAAATTCTATTTATTCATCAAGGACACGTTCAAATCCCACCTGCTTTGTGTGGTCCTCCCTGACTGCTCCGTCCCACAAGGATTTCCCTCTTCCTGAACTCTGGCCACATCTCTGCCGTATTCCAGCATGGGCAGAGTTTTACAGGTTTGTCTCTCATCTACCACCAAAGCACAAGGCCCCTGAGGAGACGGACTGTGGCTTCCAATTTTTTTGAACCCCCATGGTGCCTAGGATTAGATGCAAAGATTTCCCTGGTTAAAGGAGCCGAACATTGCAAGGAAGATATGCAGTTAATTTTAAGCCTTGACTATCAAATCCCATCCCCTTGTCAAGATGTGGTTCAGACAGCCCAACCTCCAAGCAGCTTTTCTGGCCACAACTGCTGGAAGTCAGCAGCCTTACTTTCAGAATACCCATTTCAGTGAAAAGAAATGCAGTGCCGGACTCCTACAGACCTATATTTGGATTCTAGTTCTGCTGCTTCTAAAGTGGATGATCTTGAGCAGGTCACTTCACTCCTCCAAGTCTCAGTTTCCTTGTTTGTAAAGTGTGAATAACAGTTTCTGCCTCCTAGGGCTGTGTGGACTGCAAATGTTAAAATGCATTTGAGAGCGTGCCTGCACACAGGCATGCTCCAAAATGGTAACACTATCATTACTGTTACTATTTCACCATACTGCCTTACAGTGAAGGCATTGACATGCATGCCTTTTCCAATCCTCTAGAGCAGTGGTTTTCAAACTTTTGGGTGTGTCAAAATCATGTAAAGTAACAATACCTAGGACACATGACAGTCCTACAAATCAGAATTGCCATCAGTCAGGGGATATGGCAGAGACTTGGCAGCTCTCTTTCTAAAAAGCTACTCTACCCCACAACAAGTGAGTCTGACATGTGCTCACCAAACTTGAAAAAAATCTGCTAGACAATATTCAATTCCCAAAATCCTCTCCATGGAAATTTGAGTTTCCAAAGAGGTTCCTCCAGACCAATGGTTCCCCAACTTGGCTGGATTGGAATCATAGCAATGCCTGAGGATGACCCTCAGAGATTCTGATGTTGATTTGGGCTGTGACATGGGTGTCAGGATTTCTAAAAGATGGGCAGAGAATGCTAATGGTTAGCCAAGGTTGAAAACTACTGTTGCATTTGGATCTAGACCCCATTTGGATTTACAGAAACGCTTCTGAGGATTCAACCAGAGCAGCTCAGCTTTTATGCGTGTTACAAGCTGAGTATCCATCCAAGAGTGATTTTGCAGAAAGGATTTTTCTGCTTAAAAAAAGAGTATTTTGCAAACAACTGTTCCAGCATGTCACTAAGAGCCTTGAGATCCCACATTCTGGTTTTTATTCACCTTTGTGTCTGTCCCAGGGTCTTACAACATAGATGTTTAATAAATATTTGTTGGAAGGTTGAATAGTTTTATTTATATGGCTCCAGCAAAGTTTTCAGTTGCCTAGCAGAACAACCTTAACAGTTTCTTAAACATCTAAACCTCAACAGCCTTTGCCTCAAACCTCAAACCTGAAACAGGGAGTGAAGCAGACAGCTCTCCAGAGAACATGCTGACACGTTCTCCTTGGGGTCAGATACACTATGCAAGTTCCTAATGACTGGTAAATATAAGCAAATGTGATTTTCACCAGCCGGGAAGAGCACGACATTTGTAGGCAGCACAGGCCTCCCAGGATAATATTTGGATTATTTCATCAGAAACTGTCAAATTACAAGAGCATGATAAAAACTTGTAGCAACTTCATAGTAAACAGTAACTGGCCCCTTGTCAATAAGTTAGAAGAAAAAAATGTCCTGCTGCCAAAACACACGGGCGGAATGCCTGCAGCACAGGCCTATGGCCAACAAGGGCCTGTTTCCTGGGCAGCTCTCCTATGTTCTCAACCACAGAGGCTTTCGGAAAAGCCCCTTTCTCATCCAGGCCCCACCCAAGCCCAGCCCTCCACCCCCACAGTTGGTACCGGCAGGAAGCCGGGTGCCGCAGGGATCTGGGGGTCCACAGCACCACCTTCAAATCTCAGCTCGTCCACTGGCTCGAGGTCCTCAGATTCCTCACGTGTAACATTCGCTTCGTCAGGTCCTCAGAGTCATGACTGTCTGGGTTCTAAGCCTGACCCTTCACATACTGGCTGCCCGGGCCTCCATTCCCTCCCCTCCACAGTGAGGATGAACTTAGCATCCACGGCACAGGGTTGTCAGCATAAAGTGATAAGCAGTGTCTGGTACAGAAGAGGCATTCAATAAACTTTAGCTACTATAAATCTACAATTCCATAATCAAAAGTTTTGAAAACCAAGTTTTTGTCTTTCCTTTTCTCTTTATGTTTTTCAATTTGGTGACAAAACTCACTGGCCAGCAAACCTGACCTTAACTGACATAAGGCTATTTATTTTGGTCTTTTTTTTTTTTTTAAATCCTACTTGGTGTAAACATCCACATGTTTTGCTGCAGAAATAATAATGTATTTGATTAATAATAATGTATTTGCCCCATATCGCAGAGGGAATGCTGTAAATATCTGAAATATGCCCTGATTTACCTTTCTAACATCTAGACACTTCTGAACTCTAAAGCACATTGGCCATAAGCATTTCAGATAAGGGAGTGTGGAGCTATGTTATTATGGGGGTTGTGGTTGGGATGAAAGGAGATAACATACGTCCGGCCCCAGAGTGGCACTGGAGGGTGCTCAGGTTTCTACGCAGGAAGAGAGGGAGGGAGAAGGAAGCATCCTCGCCAGGCTGGCCTCTCTCCTTACTCTTCCACGCCAGACTTTGGAACTCTTTGTTCTTCACTACTTGCTTCTGTCTGCTCACACCTGGCTCCGGGTTCGGCTAAAGCACCCTTCGCCATGCAGCGGTCCTCTCTCCAAACTGCACCAGGTCAAGAGTGTGGCTGAGAGCGCAGATGGGCTACACCTCCTCTCCACCTGCAAGTGGCTGGCAGCACCAGCCTACGGCACCAGGCTGAGGACTCTCACGCAGCAAGTGGCCACAGTGGGAACTGAAAGTGGGCAGGAGGCGGGGGGCAGCCCACCTGACAAGCTCAGGCTCTGCCTGGGATGGTCTTGACCACTAAATTATACATTTTTAAGCACAGACAATGTATCTTACACTTTTTGTTCTTGTCCGTGTTGGTTTTCGTTGTTACTGTTTTTTTGCATTAGTATTCTCTCGAAACTTACCAGGGACCCAGGTGCTGGGACACCCATCAAATACTGTTGAATTAATGCAGCGTAATCAGTAAATATCTATTGATTCATTCACTGACAAGCTCTTCTCAGCACCTATCTTCCTCCCTTTCCCAGGGCACTGCCTAGTTTTGTATATTTATGCATTTGAGAGCTACACCACTATTGTGATAACACTATGCCATTTCGAGAGTTTATATTTTGTTAATTCTAAAAGAACTTTAGCTCCTTAATTAGCTATATCCTCAAGGCAGTGTGTTTGCCCAAAATACTTTGGAGAAATTTTCTAGAAAAGTTCACAGAATCCTGAAATCTACAGCTTGGGAGAATCCAAGAGACCAAACACGAGACTTGTCCCAGGATTGGCAACTCCCATCAGCTCTTGGGTTAGACAGAAGTCCCTTGTCAGCTCAAATCCACGCAGCCTGTGGCCAGGGATCTCTCTTCCCACCCCCCACCCCCACTAGCCAAGCCCGCCTGCCTCCTTCCACCCTGCACGGGGGCCTCCCAATAGTTGATGCCTAAGGGCGTGCTCAGAATTAGCCTCTCTTTGAAGACTATGTCGAACCACAGAGGTGGGAGTGGCCTCGACGCTTTAAATGGCTGCAAAATAAATCAAAAGGGGAAAGGAGCTTTGAGAAGACAAGATTTCTTCCCCGCCCGGCGGTAGCAATTCATTAGCCCTGCTGTCTGCGGTGCAGGGCAACGCAGGGCGCGTGCGGGGCAGGGGTAGGGGCAGCCGCAGGGGCAGGGGCAGGGGCAGGCGGGGGAGGCAGGGCTGGTACCTTCTGTCAGCGGCCGGTTCGCGGCTCCGGGCCTGCGGGTGCCGGCTGCCCCGCAGCACGGGCGGCGTCTGGCGGCTGGCGCCGGGCCCGGCCAGCGCGCGCGGCTCGTCGCGGCTCCGGTGCAGCGGCACGGACGTGCGCACGGCCGACACGACGTGGCCCGCGAAGGCGCGCGCGGGGGCGCCGGGCCTCGGGCCGCCGCCCGCGCGGTAGGAGCCGGGCAGGCAGGGCCGCGTCTGCTCCATCACGCCGCCGCTGCAGCTGCGCGAGCAGGCCGACCAGGGGCCCCAGGCGCCCCACACGCCCGGGGCGCCGCCGCCGCCGTCCTCGGGGGCGCCCTGGGCCGCCGTCCGCTGCGGGACCTGCGGAGACAGAGGCGGGTTAGGGGAGCAGACACGGCGCCTCGCTTCACCCGAGAGGCTGCGGCAGCGCCGCTTGTCCAGTAGGCACAGGGAGGCGCAGGGTCTGTTTTAAAATCAGAACCGAAGGTGATAATCCAGCCTGGGTTATAGCCGTCTTTATACCAACGCAGTCATAAAATAGAATTCTTCATTTTTTTATGGAGAAAGGGGCCCAGGAAGGCAAAAATGCTTAGGGCCCATGAAAGTCAAAATGTAGGGCTGGCTTTGGGGGTCAGGGGCTTGGAGAGCTCAGCGTGGCGCCTCTACCTCTTACTGTGGTTACCCCTCAGGAGTCCCCCTTAGGCGGAGTCCCTCTGACTCAGGTCCCCCCGGCTCGGATCAGAGGGACTACACTCCCCATAGGGTCTCCCCGCAGTCAAGGCCGCAGTCTAGGGCCAGGCTGCCTACGGTCACCTCCCTGCCACCACTCCTAGCAGTGTAACTGGGGAGTTTCTGAGGCTCTCTGTGTTTTAAGGAAGGACGTTTGTCTTTCTGTGTTTGTCCAAATCGCATGTTCTTGCTCATATGCAGGGGCTAAAAAAAAGTGGGTATCATGAAAATATATGGTGGTTAGTGGAGGCCGGGAAGGGGAGAGGGAGAGAGAAAGGGCGAAAAAGAATATAAGTGTATTTATTAGCACTGATCTGTACACTTAAAAATGGTAAAGATGGTAAATTATATGGGTATATTTTACCTCAATAAAAAAATTTAAAGAAATAAAGAAGGATGGTACCAGTACCTACCTCACGGGCTATAAGGGGGATGAAGTTAGGGCATCCATGTGCGTAACAGAGAGCTTGGCACTAAATATTAATAAATATGTGTTAGCGACCATAATGATCATTTCCCTGCTCCCATGGCAAATCAGAAGAGGGGAAAATTTTGGAAGATTTAAAAGTTCTATCCATAGAGTGATTCTACACTCTCATTCATTTACCTGTTCATTTCACAGAGACCTACTATGCCAGGCTCGGTGCTGACAGTGGTTCCTTCATTATGCAGATGTGCTCTGAGCACCAGCTGTATGCCAGCGCTGAGCTAGGCCCAGAGGATGAGGAGAAAAGGCACCCCGAGTCCACACAAATGGCCTGGACCCGGCAGCAGAGGAGCCCTGTGCTGCCAATGCGAGACTGGGGGAGCGTGGGCTGTCCTGGCTGGGTGGGGTCAGGGTGAGGGGGTCCAGAAGGCCTCAGAGGAGGAAGCGGGAGTCCCAGTCATAGCCGAAATTATTCAGGCACCTACCCAGCCAGATTCCACACGTAATCTCTGAGTCCTCACGGCAGTCCTGGCTACTACCAATCTCAGCTTACAGAAAGGAAACCGAGGCTCATCTTGAGAAGAGATCATCCTAGATAATCCAGGTGTGCCCTAAATCCAATGACAAGTGTCCTTATAAGACACAGACTGGAGAAGGCAGTGTGACCACCAAGACAAAGACTGGAGTAGTGCCGCCACCAGCCAAGGAATACTGGAGCCACCAGAAGCAGGAGGAAGCAAGACGGATCCTCCCCAGTAACTGTAGAAGGAGCACAGTGACACGGTGGTTTTAAACTTCTGGCCTCAAGAATCGTGAGGGAATAAATTTCTGTTGTTTTAAGTCATCAAGTTTGTGGTAATTAGTTACAGCAGCCTAGGAAAATAAGGGAGTGTTAGTGCTCTGGGGACAAGGAAGGAAACCTTCCCTGTGTCCAGCACCACTATGCAAACAGCACTGTGCAAACGGGCCGGCTCTATGGCCCAGGTGGCACCAGTGCCAGGTTCCACTTTACAGAGCCGCACAGCTCCCCCAGCCACCTGGGAGATTGGTGTTCTTTTGCTGCTATTACAGGGAAGAAACGGAGACCCCGAGAGACCTTGTGACTTGTCCCTGGTCTCAGGCTAGTGCGGGGCACGCACAGGACTAAAATCGAGGTCTCCTGACTCCTAGTCCAGTGTTCTGTTTTTCCCCTGCAGCATGTGGCCTCCCTGCCTGTGTTGTTGGTGGAAAACAAAAGGGTAAAATGAGTAGAAATAAATCCACTCTGATAGTTTTTCTAGTGGAAGGATAATTGGGATAAAAGAACAAAGGCAGAAATATGTTTCTGGCACATTTGGGGGATTCAGCTACCCACCACCACCTGATCTCTCATTAGCATAGATAACTAAGACACTGTCTGCAGTATTTGGATTAGCCATGCAGCTATACTAAAAATCCACTTCCTAGAACTAATCCCACCCTTAATTTAGTTTCCTATTGCCAAATTGAGCAGGGTCCCTGGGGGAAGAAAACATGAAACCACATTCCATCCTATTCGATTCATAAGAATTCTCTAATTTATAGCTGAATTATGGTGAGTGACTTGAAATTCCATCTGAGTCCCCATGGTGGGAATCCCACCACATGTTCCAGAATTGTATTTTTATAGTACACAGCCAGAAACAAAGGAAAAAAGAGAAAGAAAAACAGAAAGGAAGGAAGGTGGGAGAAGAGAAAGAAAGAAAGAAAAAACAAATCAAAGAAAATGAGGGGAGGAGGGTTTGGGACGTCAGCCTCCCTCCACTCCTTCCCAATCCTAATAACCCTCCTCCCTTCTTCTGTTCTGACAGTCAAGGAGGTCTCTGTGAAGCAAGATGCAAGATGGGAAAATGTCCAAGTGTTTTCAGGCATTATATTCATAAAATTAGAACTAACTAACAGAACCTCTGTTAGCCAGTGACAAACAGCAAAACCAAGTAATAAATCATGGTAAGAAACAAACAAAAAATAATTGAAACTCAAAGCTTTCTAACCCGCCAGCACACCGCCCACGTCCCCAGTACACGCATGACATGTAAAGACTGAAGCAGAAAACCTAAGGCACTTCTAAAATGCACCCTGAACTGCTGGTTTTCTTCATGGATAAAGAATTCTAACAAATCAGTACGAAAAAGATAACAACCCAACGGAGACAGGGACAGAGGGTATGAACAGATGGCTCACAGGTGTTACGGACTGAATGTGTGTCCCCCCACAATTAGTATGTTAAAGCCCTAACCCCCAATGTTATAGTATTTGGAGGTGGGGCCTTTGGGAGGTGATTAGGTTTAGATGAGGTCATGAGGGTGGTGCCCCCATGATGGGATTAGTGTCCTTATAAGGAGAGGAAGAGACCAGAGCTCAACTTCATGAGAGGTCTCTCTCTCTCTCTTTTTTTTTTTTTAGTTTATTTATTTTATTTTTTATTTCAGAATATTATGGGGGTACAAATGTTTTGGTTACATAAATTGTCTTTTCACCGCGAGAGTCATAGCTATAATCGTGCCCATCCCTCAAACAGCACGCACTGCACCATTAGGTGTGAATTTATCCAACCTCTCCTCTCCCCGCACTTACCCAATGACGGTTACTTTCATATATGCATGTGTGTTAATCGATTAGTACCAATTTAATAGTGAGTACATGTGGTGTTTGTTTTTCCATTCTTGTGATACTTCACTTAGAAGAATGGGCTCCAGCACTATCCAGGATAATACAAGAGGTAGTTCACCATTTCTCTCTCTCTCTCTCTCTCCAGCCCTCCCCAGGGAGAAGGCAGCCCTCTGCAAGCCCTTACCAGGAACTGAATGGGTCAGCACCTTGATCTTGGACTTCCCAGCCCCCACAACTATGAAAAATAAATTCCTGTTGCTTAAGCTATACAGTCTAAGGAGTTTTGTTATAGCAGCTCAAGCTAACACAAGAGGAAAATAAATAACATATGAAAATTGTTTAACATCACATATAATCAAATAAATGCAAAATAAAATACTAAAATTCCATTTTATAACCATTATATTGGTAAAGATTATAAAGTTTGAAAATACTATTATGGCAAGACTGTTCACTGCTGATGGAAATCTAAACTTGGGCAACTGTTTTGAAGGGAACTTTGCAAAACTTGTCAAAACTTCAAATGCCCATACCCTTTAACATAGCTCTACTTTTAGTAGTTCATCCCACAGAGATACTAAAAAATAATGCATAAAGTTGTATATGTAAAGATTTATATTGCATCATTTTTGTAAGAACAACAAAACAAAATCCAGAAACAACCTAAATGTCCATGAATAAGAGCTTGGCTAGACAAAATCTAAATCTTCAAACAATGGAATATAATATATCTGTTAGAATGAGGTAGATTTATATCTATTGAAATGGATAGCTCTCCAAAATATATTTGTGAAAAAAAACAAAACAAGAAGTAGACAGTGTAAGAGAATAAACCTATTAGCAGGTATCTCTCTTTAGGCATTAAGTTTAAACATAAAAAATTGCTGATATTTGACCATTTTTGATATACAATGCAACTTCAAAAATGCAACGTCACATGATTCATAATTTCATAGGATTTAACCTAATATAAGTAGTTTTCTGACCTTGACAACCAAAAGAGCCCAACTAGAAAATTTTTTTCCCACCAAACTTGGCAGCAGGAATGAAAAAGCAGAAAGCAGTGCAACCTCATCACCCACCCATCACCACCTTCGCATAACTAGCTGGTTGCCCCGGGGGATCAGGTCAACACCTTGGAGCAGCTGGCAGGCCAGGCCTATTAGCAGATATTTAACAAACAAGACCAATAACAACCGTCATTCATTTAATACAGGCCAACCAAAGGGCTAATTGCTTTATACAATTAAAATATGGCCTAATTTAATCCTCAAAACAGTCACCTGGAAAGCTATTATCATCCTCCCTTTACAGATGAAAAATCGAGGCTTAAAGAATTCGTGCACAGAGTTCGTGGAATTCGTCACAGTTCATGAGCACCCAGGACACCTGCCGTGATTTCCAGCAATGTTTGCAGTGACCTCAGGGGTGGCTGGGATTCTGCAAGGCGCACATGTGAACGGAAGGTCGTGAAAACTGGAGTGATCGCTTTTCAATGCCCTCATACCTGTAGACTGCTGGGCCCTAAGAAAATGTAGGATAAAGTTATTTAAATAATCGAAAAAGAAAACAAACAAAAGAGATCTTCTATTATGGGAAACAATATGCCAGTGTAGGGAAAGGAGCGGATGCTGATGTTCACATTGGATGGCTTCAGCCTCGAACGAAAGTGCAGACATCTGCCACTGCACAAAGGGAGAGACAAACTGGAGGACAACAGAAAGAAGTGATGCAAACAGCAAAAATACCCTTTGTCTGCCTGAACTGCTTCAACACAAACCCTGACACTCACAAGACTCACTTCAAGGATTTGTATTGCCATTTTGCTGATGTGGTCCTTGAGGTACAGGGTGGCAGTGTGCTCTAGTGGATGAACCATGGGCTCTGAAAATATTAACACATATGAGACAAAATAAGGCAAATTTGGCAGTGTTGTTGGGTAGTAAGATGAAATAACTAAGTAAGGCACCTCCCATGCCACCAGTCCCCCAGCACGGGCAGACGAGACCTACACTCTGCCTCTTTATTGGGAGAACATACAATGCCAGCCAAAGTTTTATAATGTGTAAGATGCAGATCCAACCCCAAAATCAAAAGGGGGGGCCCCCTCCACTCCACTGTGAGTTTTAAAGGATGGGGGCAGGGTAGGTGCAGGGATAGGATAACAGGATTAGAGGAGAGGTTTGTTCAAAGTACACATACCATGTCATGACCCTTCTCCCAGAGATTATGGCATGCTCCCTTGAAGGAGACGTGTATTTTAGATAAAATCCTCCAAGCCTTCTGATGTCCTCCTCTTCACTTGAAAACTACTACTTGATATTATGGTGCCTCTCTAAATAGTCCCTATGGAGCATGAGCCAGGGAACAGGAAAAAGGGAGAGCATGCAGAGTTTAAGAGAAGCAGGGTGGCCCCATCCCTGTTTAACTCAACTTGGACCATGCAAAAGAAGAGACTGTGACAGTATTCAGGGGAAACTGAAATTCCCCAAAAGGATTTAGGTTTGGAGCTGGATGCCATAACTGACAACACTTTGGTATCAGCTCTTTGGAAGTGTTGGTTAATGTTAGGCAGGGACACTTGTGTAAATATATATCCATGGGAAGATGTGTACACAGGGCAGCATTCCCTTTCTTTGGGTACTTTAGGAAATCCCCTGTCCATGCTGGATAAAGCGTGGAGAGCATGTGTTCAGGGCCCCTGCCAGCTGAAGCCCAACTAGGCAATGTGAGTCAGTCGGACACTTCCTCCCTGGCATCTGAATCTCCGGCAAAGCGAGCAGCAGACCAGCGGCTCCGGGTCCCTCACTCCAGCAGCCACTCCTTTGGCCCACCGTGTGTGCTCTGGACATTCCTGTGTTGCTCTCTGGCATGCCTCACTTCTCACCGGCTTCCTAGACTCATTCCAGTGAACTCTCCATTGCTTAGGTTAGTGTCTGCTGCTTGCAGTAAACAATCATAAATGACATCTAAATGATTGCAGGTATGATAATATAAACTGCGGTAACCAAGATAACTGGAAACAAGCTGGGTCTGCCTATGGCAGAGAACTCTGAAGAGAGAAAGCAGCTATTGGGTTGACCAAAGGCTGAGAAAGGTGGTCCAGACTGGGCAGAAGCGTCATGATTGAGGGAGCCCAGGGCTGGAGGAGCAGTTTGGCAATGGTAGTTGACCACAGCCAGAGTAACCAGAGAACCAAGGTCTCCATGAAACACGATGGGGCTGGGTGAGTCAGAGGCTCGCAGGTTCACAGGACAGATGCAGGTGGGTGCAGAGAAGAATAGAGGTAATCATCAGAGCAGTTGTGGCTGTGTTTTGTTTCATCATAACCTTTTTAAGGAGGATAAACATGTTTGACCAAAATAGAAGGATGGTCAAATAAATTAGGGTTTAATGACTCCAGGAAACATTACAATCATGAGCAACACAGAGCAATATGGACATAGTCTTGTAATACAATATTAAGTGAAAAATGTCAAGCACAAACTTGCAATATACCATGACTACGATAACGTAAAGATTCTGTAGGCATACGAACAAAGCCTGGAAAGGGACATGGGAAAATGAAAACATACGATCTGTTACTGAAGCCGGACTCAGGATAAATTTTCTTGTAATTTAAAAAAATTTCAGTCATGGTTACAACATCTCAATAAATAAAAATAAGTTGATTAAATGGAGAAATATTCCGAACAGATTACAGGGGTAGGAGGCCTGAGGTAAAACGAGAGCCGGTGGTAGTCCTCGTCAAAGAAAGCCTGGGAATTTCTCATCGCCACCGGTAAACCTATAACCAGGAACAGCTCTAGATGTTTTCGATGTATTTGGTTTCGGTACTAATGTGAAATCATGTAAGTTTCACTGGTTTCTAATTCTCTTTCTACAAAATTAAACCTACCATCTGTTCTTCATAGAAAACGAGTCACATGCAAAGTCTGAAATTCTAAAGTCTCATTCTAGGAGAGACTGGAAAAAGTAGGTTTGGTTTTAGCCACACAGCTAAGTCAATGCACTAAAGCAAATATTAAGAAAATACACCTTGGAGTCTGAGCCCAGAGAGCAAAGTTTTGGGAAGCTGAGAGCAAATGAAAGCAGGGACATAAAGCTGGCAGCTCAGCTACGAAAACCCAGGACCTGGGCAGGAGTATGGGGAGGGGGTGCATCTTGGTAAAGAATCTCCAAACTCAAACCAGATCTAAATTAAGGACCAACACCATGGTTTTCTCTGAGACAGAAGATTCAACGTTACACCTTGATCACCTACCTTGATTCTGACACAGCATACTGCAAAAGGCCCCACATCTTACCTCTCAGCTTTAATGTCAATGCCGGCAGCTGCAGGAGTGTAAGAACCTCACAAATGTGGAAGACTAGAGCAAAGCACACCTAGCCTTGACCATTGGATCACCGTCCCCAGGTAGTAACTATTAATATTATGTAAATGAGTTTTGCAAATGTGTTTCAGGAACAGTTAAAATGATGCATCTGCACAAAACCAAAACAAAGGAGGAGCAGTGAGTAGAGGCCAAGGGGGAGAAAGAAGAAAAGGAGAAAGAACAAGCCATAGCAAAAGCATGAGCCGTACAGAGGGAAGCACCACTGACATGCAGCTACCCAAAAGCTAAGCAGGTGTGAGTTTCACTGCCCTGCAAATGCCAGGTCAGTCTACTGTAACCTAAGGCTCTCTTAGAGAACCACATAGACAAGCCCTCGTTTCTCCTACTTCTCCTGGCGCTGTGTTGTGTTTCTCAAGGTCAGATCCACAGGCTAACTTGCAAGGCAACCCACCTTACATGCAATTTGAGAAATGCAGGTCCTTGGCTCCCACACCAATCCTAGTGAATCAGAACCTCTGGGGCAGAGCCCAGGAATATGCACTTTAAATAAGCTCCCCCAGTGATTTGATTTGAATGCATCCTCTAGTTTGAGAACCACTGGCCCCTGGCCAGCCCTAGGTGAAAACCAAAGAGGAAAGCACTAACCTGAGATCCCGCTCCAGGCTTTGGACGCTACCCTGAGCTGCTACTTCCTTAACCCCCAAATGCTCTAGCCACGTGATTTTATTACCCTCAAGTTTCCTGCTTTTTAACTTATCCCTTCTACTTCTGCCATACAAGTTGAGGCCAATTCAGAGTTTATCATATGAGACAGAAAAACCTTCAGGAATGATACTTGCCTAATATGATATCTATGCCAAGCAAATTCCGTTTGAAACACTGTGTACTTTTAATAAAAGAGGTACAGCAGTAACCAGGAAATGTAGAAAGATGAAGGAAGAGGGAAGAGTAGACTCGTGGGAAACTCTGGACTGGACCCCGAGTGCTGGTCCCAAGGCTGCTGTTACTTCGTGAAGGAGGCCAGTCGGTCTGTGGCTCTGGACCTCGGTTCCTGTACCAGTAAAACGAGCCGGTTGGACTTGATGAGCGCTGAGGTCCTTCCAGTGCTAACAGGCTCTGATTTTTCCTGGAACAGTGCTTACATTCCTTGCCATTTATTGATTTGCTTCAAGGACCACAACAGAGACAGCAATCCCAGGTTGTGCCCAGGGCCCCTCCCTGCCAGCAAACGAGAGTTCAAAGCACAAGATCTTCCCTAAACAAAGTGCAAAGGAGGCTCGGATGCATTTCCATGATAGTCAAAGTCAGGACCCAGCCAAATGTACGACGCAATGAGGTAAATATTTGGATGTGATCTGCATAATCAGAAACACTCCCCTTTCTGAAATCGACCTGACTCTTTCGTCACCAGCCACATGGAAATCATACTCCATTATAACTGGAAAATAATGCAGAGCATGTGCCTGGGCACCGAGTCTGCCCTGTGCTGCTGCAGTTACTCGGGAAACAGAAGCTGACGTCTCTGTGCGGCATCTGGTGTGTTTTTCTGTGTGCTGGCTAGTCCACTGGCCTCATGCTCTCCGTGCAAATTGCCTTCGTGCAACACACGCCAACCAGGATAGTCAAAATAATGAGTAATGCAAGAAATAAAGAGTGCTGGCTTCTGGACTGAGAGGCTGATTTGGAGAACAGCATCCTTTTAGCAGAAGTTCCTGCCTGGTGATTTGGCCACCTGCATCTGGGTCAATATTTGGCACTCCCCAGGAAGCCACTGGATCAGCAGGCTCCCATGAGAAAGGCAAGTGGAAAACATTTTCTTGGAAACTGTCAGCATCTAGAACGGAGCAGAGCACACACACAGCAGGTGTCCAATAAGTGCTTGCCGAACAAACAAGGCAGCAAATGGATTGGGATGGGCTCCTACATGGGTTCCCGCCTCAGTCTTTCTGTTGCCCACTCAGGCCTTCCTGTGACACCAATGCTATTTCCTTGAAACCTAGCCCTACTGTGTTACTCTCTCTTGCTTACCAACGTCTTGTGGATGCTTGCTCTCCAAAAGATGAAATTCATACTTACTCTTTGCCACGGCATCCTAAACCTGTCCTAACTTGCCTCTGTCTTCCTTTCCAGCTTCAACTCCATCATTGTCACCACCCCATGCTCACACCATGCCTGAAGTAGGACATGCCCACCTCCCCTCCTGCCTTCACCCAGGCTGAGCTCTCAGCTCCAGTGCTCTCTCTGCCTATGAACGGATCTTTCCCATCGGAGCAAGTGGTCTCTCTCATTCTCTAGGACCATGACGCACATCCTTCTTCATAGCACTTACCACCTGGTGCCATAATTATCTTTGTACACAACTGTCTCCCCCAACAACACGGTGAGCTCCTCAGGGCAGGAATTATGTCTTATTTGTCTTTGTGTTCCACCTGCTCCCTCTAACAGCACCTCACACAGGGTCTGTCACCTGGCAGGCCCTTAGGAAATATTTGATGAGTGTATGAATGAATGACAAATTTCCCAAGGGTTTGGTCTCCTGCCCATGTGCTTTGTGAAATATCACATGCCCGCTCTCCCTATAGCAGCACCTGCCATGGCTGTTCAGCCACTGGCTGGTGATCTATGATGCCTCTACCGTTTTTCTTGCTCCATGCACCTAAATGTCAAGAAGCCAACGGTCCAAAGGACAGTTCTATCTCTTCAAAGCAATTCACTTAGTATTTGACCCCCTGGCTATTCCCTGCTTGTTGCAACCTTTTCTCTCCTTGACTTCCAGGACATCATACCGTCCTGGTTCCCCTCCTAAACTTCTGGCCGTCTCTTTGCTAGCTTCTCCTCCTCTGTGTGCTCTGCAAATGTTGGAGTTCCATTTTTGGCCTTCCACTCTTTTTATCCAAACCTTTTTTCAGGGAAAGCACTGTAGCACCAGCAATAATCTTCATGCCCATATTCATGGATAGACCCAAACTCTCTCCCAAGCACCAGTCTTATATTCCCAACAAACAACTGGACATACCCACCAGGAGGTCTCATGGGCTTTCCCTGTTCAATCTGTCACCTAACCAGGACTTGAACACCTGCTGCATCTTATGAATTCTGAATTTTTTGGCCCATACAGATGTGGTGCCATCCTCCACTCCCCTCTTCCAACTGGTCACAAAATCCTGCCGATTCTGTCTCAGAACTATCTCTGGACCCCGTCCCTTTTTCTCCATCCCCAAAGCCCATAGTTTGGTCAAGGCCTCACTCCCATGTGCTCTTACCAGGTCTCTACCCATCAATCTCTCCTCCCCCTACTTAGAGAATCACATTCTTAAAAAATCACATCATCCAAGTCCCATGTTTAAATTGATTCCCCGAGCTCCCCTCTGCCTCCAGGACTGACTCCTGCCAGGTCCACAGCCCTTCCCTCCTCGGCCTCTTCCGAGTCCCTCGGCTTTGCCTGCTGGCACTTCCTTGTTCTTAACTTCTCGCTCAGCCACGCCAAGCTGTGCACCACTCTGTGCCTTGGACCACCTGTCACTGGCCTCAAAAGCCCTCCCTCATCCCCAGCTTCACTTCACCTGACAAATTCCTGCTCATCCTTCCTGACTTACCAAATGCTGAATTTCACACTCTCTTTGCAGACCACCCCAGATCCCCAGGCAAGGACAGCTGCTCTGTCCTTTAGGCATCCACAGCATTTTGGCCACACCTCACTGTATTCCATTATAATTTCTGTTTCTATGTGTCCCATACCCCAAACTGTGAAACAGAACCAGGTATAAATTTCTCATACTTCTCACTCTTGCCCAACTACGAAACTAAAAACAACTTACAAATGGAATAAGTACAAAAGTGAAAACCAATCCAAATTCAAATCAACAGCATTAACTGCCTGTGATGGGTGGTACTGAAACTGAATAGGCATCGTTGGGTGTGGTCTAGGATGTCTTAAGTCTTTGAAGTTTCACTTGTTGACCCGATTCTTTTGAATTTGAGCAGGATGGACCATCATTTGAGTTATTTTTTCATTTTGAATAATGAAGTTATTTTAAACCACCAACTCATTATTCTGAAGGATCAGTCTATAAGGCTAAATTTTAAAATGCTGCTTAATGGAAAACACTCACTACTGTTTCCCGTTACATTTACTGTTAACGAGCTACTGTGAGCTGGGCCACAAAAGACAACCTACACAATACAGGTGAGAGGTGGATATGCTCTGGCATCCATAGGACAGGGGTTGGGAGACTGGTACCCCCCCGTGGTATCTTCCTCAATTTCTCCACCCTTTCATGGATTCAAAAATTCTTACATCTTTTCCCATTGTACTGGAGGCATTCAGTTAATAGGGTTATTTGGATTATCCAGAATAAATTTATATTAATATTTTCAAGTTATCCTCAAAATGAAAATCCTAAACAAACAAAAATTAAATTTAAGTTGCATATCACCACAAGTATATCCAAGACTCCAGGGACTATGAGTCCTCAGCTCATGTAACACTGTTTTCATTTTTTAAAAATTACAGATGAGGCTCAGAACTAAGATTTGAAATCGGGTTTGGCTGATTCCAAAGCTCGGACTCCTCTCAGTGCTCCATGTTACTTACATCTTAAGGCAGCTGTGAGGCCCAAATACTGGGTACAAAAGGGTTTTATAGACCATAAAGTCCTATATAATTGTTAGTTTAGGGTTTAGTTATCATTATTTATATATATTAAAAAAATGCTTTAGAAAAGGAGCTGGCATATTTTGAGAAATGCCCTGTCTTGCAAAATACAGTGCCTCCTTAAGGAGATAATATTTATATTAGTTTTCCCATCTATTTGCATTTATAATGCAAACCTGATATTAGTCAATTAAGGAAGTGAAGATATTATTTACATGCTGCATGGGAGCAGGTCATGTTAACAGGTAAGTGGAAAACCTGGTCCTCCAACAAAGGAAAAGATACTGAGCATTGGGGCCCAGGTGCACATTCGATTAGAAAAATCCTCTGCTTACAAAAGAGCACCACTGAGCAGCCATCCCTGGAACAGTGCAACAATTGAGGACACAAACAAATTTGCTGACTGTATAATTTCCAGAATCCAGTTGAATTCCCCAGTTACCCTTTTGAGATCTTTCCAACCACATCTAACAACCTATAAAATCTATCTCCCCTTGTTTAAATAACATTTCTTTGATTCTTGAAGAAGAGGCAATTCATGCCTACTAGGTCAAGCACTTTACTAACATACTTTATTTAATCCTCAAAGTTGATGCCCCCTTTTATCAATCAGATCCTAATTCAAATATCACCTTCTCAAAAAAGTCCTTCCCTGGCCACACCATGTGAAGTAGTGGGTGTGTGTGGGCATACACACACACACACACACACACACACGCAATCACACTGCTGTGTTTCATTTTCCTCATAGTGGTTATTACAGTCTGAAATGTTCTTATTTGCTTACTTGTTTATTGTCTGTTCCTCCCACCTGGGGTAGAAATGCCTCACTCTATGTGGGGACCTTGTGCTTGTGTATCGTATTCACCTCTATTCCCAGCTCCTACAATAGTGCCTGGGATACAGTAGGTGCTCAATGGTTGTTGAATGAATGGCACCCTTCCAGATAGGAAATATTATTCCCTGTTACAGCCAAGAAGCTGATGTAATCTGCTGAAGGATAGGCTGCTAGGAAGTGATACTATCAGAAGCCAAACTCAGATCACCCTGCTCCAGAAGCCAAGAGATGCCCACTGCCCAGGCTTCTCTAACTGGGATCGTTAGCAATGTGCCAAGGGGTGCCAGACATCCTTCCAAAACACATGCAGCATCTTCCCAAATTATAAATATCCTCAAAGCTTTTTTTTTAAATGAGGGGAGAGGGTTCAATTTTTTCCTAATGTTAAGTAATTTTAAACATTGTTTTAAAATTAGAATAACCAGTTATATTTGGGGAACAGAATATCACATTTTGATGAATGTTTAAATAAAATGGTAGACTTCAAGAAGACTTTGAGCCTTCAGTAGGCCACTATGGGCTAGCCACAGGCCACATGTGACATGCACATGTTCACACTCTCCTGCTGGTGGGACATTCTGGTGGACACATTTGAGAGGCGTCACACTATACTGGCTGCCACCCCAAAGTGCTAGGGTTGAAATGATTCAGCAGACAGAGAAGCAACAGAGGGATGAACACCCTCAACAATGATCTTCAAGGACACAGTGGGTAGTTCCACAGGGAGAAAAGGCTAAAGAGATCTGGGTGAGAAGATAAAAGCACAGACCATTCCAAATAGACTGCGTTCCCACAGGTGGACACAAAGCCTCCTTCCCAGAGCAGTTCCGATAGAACAGACCTGTCTTTCTGGGGTGGCTTACTTGTGGTCTTGCTTCAAAGAGAAAATCTCAGGAAATTATTTGCACCACAAGAACTCTATGATCCAGACCACCACCAGCAGCCACAAAACTGGGAGCTTCCACCACTGTTTCTGGAATGAGAAAAAGGGGCCCCTCTTAACAGTCTCTGGCTTGATCTGAAACTTACGGTCCTCAGTTGCCTGACCCGGATTCCTTGCTCAGGTAAAGAACCAAGCTCTCCAGCAGGGCCCGTGCCCCCACGGCAGGCTCCTCTTGCCATCTGCCCGTGTCGATGTGGGCCATATGCACAGCAGAAAGGAGCCTCTCTCAGCAGCACTCACAGGCTTCCCCAAACATTTCAAGTCTCCCTGGCTCCGAACCAAGAATCTCTCTCAGAGCCAACAGCTTACAGCCCATTAAAAACCTTGTGCAAATGCAAACACTCTCTCCATTAGACAAGGAAGAAACAAGAACCACGTCTTGGGACTAAGCTAGCAGTTGTTGAAACTAGACTAGGGGCTGGAGTCCCCGAAGAGGAAATATCACTGTATTAAAAGCCACAGCTATTTCCAATGCTCAGTCAATTACATGGGAGACCAAGGTGCCGTTGGAAGCCCTGCGCAGGCACGCTGACTCCGCCACGTCCCGGGCAGGACCGGTTTGGGGAAATGGAAGTACCTTTGGGTTTTCTAGCTGCTTGAGGCTTGAGACCCAGCATGTTTTAGTAAGAATACTATATTAGTGCACACACAAAGCCATTTAATTCATACCCCGGGCTTGCAAGATCAACATCATCATCATTTTATCCATGGGAGAGTCGCTAATCTGTTTAGAACCCTAGACGCTGAAGGGACCGTAGGTATTGGTGGGCAGAGGGCCCACGTTGAAAGGCTCCATCCTCATGGCCCCTTCTTCTACTTCATGGGGTCCTCCATCTCTCTCGTGCTCTTTTTTTTTTTTTTTTACAACCACTTGAGAATGTTGGTCACTGGGCTTAAAGAAGACACAAGGCTACAGGCTACACGTAGGCCTCAAGGGCAAGTTATATACTACCCTTGACTTTGACAGAACTCTGCACTGGGAGTCATTAGGCACCAACACAGATGAAGTGTTTCCAGGCATTTTATTCACAACGCAAGTCTTTATGCTGTGATTTCAATCTACTGGGAACGATTAAACGTGAGCACAGCCACCATCACACAGCTGCTGGTCACAAAGAGGTTCTGAGGGAAGCCAGCCCAGGGCATGGAAGAAGCGGCCGCCCCCAGGACGCAGCAGGGCTGTCGCGCGACACGGCGTCGCTGGCGTCTGTTGCCCTTGGTGGCTGAGGGTGGAGCTGTGCTGCATTTTCACTCTGTGCTGCCCCACATCTTATTTCAATTTTGTACTTTATTGATTATAACAATGGATTACGATGACCATGGGCTATAAATTTTACCAAAATACACTTTGTGGCCACTAAAACCACTTTATTAGCTAAATTCTTAACAGAAAAAAATTTATTTTGTTATTGCAAGTATAAAACTCTCAAACACTTAACCCTTCTCTCTATTGGGAACAATGGCTTTGATCACTTGATGTCGAGTACGAGAACCCTCAGGACGTAGCTAGTGCATTATAACAAGACACATCAGACTTTGTTCCCCATGTGCTGCTGTTCTCAGGGTCTCTCTCCCTTGGGAATCCCACAGCAGGACTCAGGCATTTCAGGGTCCCTGGCCATAATACCATCCGATGACATGAAAAGCTCACCAGCGTGCAGCGCTAACATTAATGACAAAGTGCTCTGGCTACACAGCCCGTGAGAAACCAAGCCAGGACAGCAGCCCAGGCTGTTCCACGCTCCATCCACTACCTCCTCCTAGTCAACTCGGAGAAGCTGCAAACCAGCTTGTCTGGGACAACAGAGACTAAGGGAGGACAGACCCACGTGAGGAGTGACGCAGTTCCTAGCTGGAAGAACAGCCACAGAAATGAAAGAGAAGCATGCTGGGCCCAGGAATGTGGAGGAAGCTCTGGAAAATCCCCACCACCCCCAGCAGGAGTTGTCGCTGAAACTCCCAACTGAAGTAGAAACGTGAGGAAGGCCCTAGAGGCCTCTGGAACACCTACTGCTGCTGCTGTGGCTGCTTCTAGAACAAAGGTTCTCAACCAGAGGCAATTGTGCCCACCAGAGGACACACTGGAAAATTCAGACCCCCTGCCACGCACGTGCGCGCGTGCACACACACACACACACACACACACACACACAGAGTTATCTGGTTCGAAATGCCAGTAGTGTCCAGGGTGAAAAACACTGCTCTAGAGTGAACCAGGGACATCCTTGACACGTCTCAGCTGTTTCTCTGCAGAGCCTCAGTTCTGACCTGTGCAGAGGAGAGAAGAGCAGAGGAACCTGTCTGCAGAGCATCTGCATCATAACCGAGAGCAGGAACAGGGTGGGGTGCAAAATCAGAGGGAGCAAAGATCCAGAAAGAAAAGGTCCAAAGGGAACGGGAATGTGGGAGTACACATGTGGGGACCCCGAGCATACCCCTGGATCTGTTTCTGATGTGCTGTGGCACCTGTGCAAAGGGCCCCGGGAAGCCAGTTTGCCATGCTGACATGGGCTATTTTTAAACAAGGTCAGCAGGGGATTCCCAGTGAATCTATTAATAGGGGAACTTCTTATGCCAGTTGATTGAAAGTGATACTACTGAGGCTAAATTGTGAAGATGCTCAGACGAGGGCTGGCTAATTGGCATAAAAAGGAACTCTGCTCTCACTCTGTAGATGGTTGCGGTAGGGCCCTGGCAATGACTGGGTTATATGCGAAGTTTTATTCGAAGGCAGAGGAGGCACCCTATTGGTGGACGACGGTGTGTCACTACATACATGGCTGAAGGAGTTACCTAGAGCCAGCTCATCTCGGTTGGTATTCCCGAATGCCAGAGGTGCCTGGCCAGATGGAGGGAGAAGAGTGCGCAAGACTGGCAAGCGCCTCACCCTGGATTTGAGCGTCCTTCTGACCCAGCCAGCCCCTAGGCCCAAAGCTACAGCGGAGTGACACTGAGGCAGTGACTCACATTCTCCCAACCATCGGGCAAGCTGGGGCCACTGTCCAAGTGGGGGGAAGACAGGGACAGGGGAGGAATGGGTGACTCCTAGGGGTCCTGCGAGCCTGACGCACAGGAATTCTCAGTGTCCTGGACATCGGCTTGGGCGACTGGCCTCACAGGAGGGCAGAGCCGCCGGCTGCAGAGCCAGGTGGGGAAGGTGGCGTTCGGTGCACAGCCCTCCCGCGCCAGCGTCATGCACCGCACCTGGCTGGCTTCTCCTGCTGCTGCTCTCATCTCTTCTCCCCACCACGTTCTCCAGCTTCTAAGTCACATATGAATTCCTCTCGGAGCCTTGCTCTTTGTGGCGTCAACCCCCATCCCTGTACCTCAGTCTCCCAAGAGTGCCAAATATACGAGGGCTGACACCCCATAACCACTTAGCCCCTTCCCAGACCCCAGGGAGGCCACTGGGAGCAAACGGGCAGCAGGTGTCCCGTGAGACTCTCAGGCAGATAAACACAGAGCTTGCACCCAGTGGAGGAAGCAGGCGCAGCCCTCTTCCTGGCAGCTCTCAAGGACAAGGGCTAAATCATACAACCATAGGGCAGCAAGCTCAGCCGGCAGAGCTCATCTGCTGTCTTGGCCTTTGCAGCAGTCTGGGGACCCTTCCATCTGCCAGAGTGCACCGTGCGCTTTCCCGCGTGTGGCGAGTGAGGGCTGCACCAACCAGTGGAAGGCGGTCTGGTCCCTGAACTTGGAAAATGAAAATAAAAGTGAGCTCTGTTGCAATATCTGGGCCTGAAAACACATAGGCATAAGTTCTAGAAATAGGAAATTCTTTTTAGTACTAAAAAATCATATGGTGCAGCAAAACCCAAAGGTGATGGACCAAACAGCCCAAACCACTCAGGAGAGGCTGCCTCTCCTGAGGAAGGCAGGCTTCCCCGAGTCTGGCAGGAACACCCAGAAACTGACCTTCGTTCCCTTATTTGTCATTATGAGTTCTAAGCATAATCGAGCTATCAAACTGTAGGTGCTATGCTGAGTGTTGTCCACGTGTCTGATTCCCAGACAACCCTGTGAGGCCGGTGTCAGTATGTCCATTCTACAGATGAGGAAACAGACGCTCAGAGAATAATTCTCTTGCGCTAAGTGGAAAGGCATATTTCAACTGACGCCTGTTTCTAGGTTTCCTAGGGCATTCAAGAGAAGGGACTTGTCTTTCTCTTTCCCCTGCACCAAATTCAAGGCCAGGCATATGGAAGCCACCTAATGACTGTGTGGTGGGTTCAACTGAGCCCTCCCACGCTTGCACAGGAGCACTGACCGTGACTTCTCTGAAGTGTACGGCAGTCTCCACAACCCACATGGAACCAAGCTCTCCACTGGTTTCTGCCCTGGGCACCGCGATGCCATCTCACTCCTCTTCCTGCCTCTCTAACAGCCACCTCTGATGCCATCCCCCATTTGACTTCCTCCAGAATCTCTCCCAACATAAAATGCCTTCTCTTTTCCCTGTCTCTGCTTGGCCATGCTCACAGCGTGTCTAGAACATAAGCCAGAGAATACGAGCCACAACGGCGACCTGGCACTTCTGCCACCACCTTGATTAAAACTCATCTCGGAAACTCATCTCAATACCTTCCGTCCTGCCCCTCCAGATCACCTCTTCCTGGTGACATCTGGTGCATATCCAGAGCCACAAAGCAGAGTCATTATTTTTCCCTCTCACTCTCCTTCAACCCTGCAACCTGGCCGGTTACCAAGTCTTCTTTATTCCTCCAGTCTCTCCCACCTGACCCTTCCTTTCAATTTGATTATATTAACAACTCCTCTAATTTGGGTCCCAGAGTTCATAGTGAAAAATCTTCCCTACTTTACCCTGGGCTTTGAAAGCAAGCAATCCTGAATTCAAATGTTGGCTCTTCCATTTGCGGGCTCTGACTCTGGGTGCTGTAGTTTCACTGCATCCCCTGCAAAAGTCAGGTGTTGCCAGGATGATGTATAAGAGGCGGGGCCTTCGAGAGGTACTTAGGCCATGAGGGCTCCTCCCTCCAAAGGGGATTGAGGCCCTTATAAAAGAAGCTTCTGCAGCACTCGGCTGGATTGTTCTTCTGCTCTTCCGCCCTGTGAGGATGGGCTTTCATCCCTTTACCTGTCTGCCTGCCTGCCACCACGTGCAGAGGCACCAAGAAGGCCCTCACCAAGTGCCAGCACCTTGATCTTGGACTGTACAGGCTCCAGAACTGTGAGAAATAAGTTTCTGGGTATTTCATGACAGCAACACAAATGGATGAAGACAGTGGACGACTCAGTATGGTGGATAAGCCTCAGTTTCCTCATTGGTCAAGTGTACTCATCTTGCAGGGTTATTGAGTATGACAAATATCACATGTGTACAGTGTCTAGCACCTAGGAGATGCTCAATAATTGGAAACTATCATGAATGTTATTATTATTACCAACTGGTCTTCCGGCCACCAGTCTTTCTCCCATCCCTGTTCCTCCTACACAGACCTCCGGAGCAACCTTCCTACACCGCCACCTTCATCAGTGTCACGCCCTTGACTCAAAGGGCTTCAGCAGATCTTCAGTACCTGAGGGATAAAGTCTATCTTGTCTAACCTGGTATCTAAGGTCTCCCCAGTTTAGATTCAACCTGCCTTTTTAACTGGACTGGCTACTAGCCCTTCCCTGGTTCCCCTGCTAGCTCCAACCTAAAAACACAAATTCCTTCTTTTAATATACACCTTAGATGGACCCACTTGGTGTTACCAGAAAACCTCACTCACTCTCACCTTCCCACCTACACCCTTCTGGTCAACAAGATAAACATCCTCTGCACCTGCCTCCATCCATCAGATCCTACCTTCCCAAACGCTCTGGATCCAGCAGAGACATTGTCCTTTGCTAAATTCAGTTGTCTTTTTAAATTCTGGGATAGAAAACTATATCTGCATACACATCCCTATGGATTTTACCCACACTCCAGGCTACTTTCATTCCCATTCCTGCTTCTCTGGCAGCTGCCAGCTTTCTGAGGGCAGCTTCTCCCACCGGAGCTCCAGGTGTAACATCCTGCAAGGTGATAACCATCTGCAGTTTTCACGCCTCCACAGAGAAGCCACCGGCCTGGATCTTACAATCCAACAGTGTGAGGGGGAGCGCCCAGAGTGAACGTGCACTGAATATGCACCAGGAACTGCTGGGGTCCAGAAGCCAGATTTCTGTGTGTTTTTTGAGGCACTTGAGGGACACCACAAGCCAGGTGCAGTCTTGGAGATGGATGGGTAGGATCCAGGTGGATTTTTTGGGGCCTCTCCATACAGGGACTACATTCAGGGTCAAGCTTTGGTCTCAATGAGAGGATGAGTAACAGACAGGAGCCAGGCCCAGCAGGCCACAGGCCGCACGAGAGGGGGTCACTAGGAAGCTGCAGGTTTGCATTCCCACGGTGCCCAGAGGGGCCAAACTCATCCCCTGACCCTGAGCGTGGAAACAGCAGACCCTTGCCAGACCCCTCCACGGTGCCCTGAGAACTGGGGGCGTGGGCGGGCTGTCCTTCTCAACAGCAGGTTGCTGCTACTGCTGGTGGCTGCCTAGGTCCAGGCCAGAGTGTGCAACTTCTACCGCGGTTTGCGGGAAAGAGACGGGGGTGTCAGTTTTTGTCATCTATTAGAGTATCTAGAGCATGCATAGACCGTGCCTCAGTGTTCTCATCAACCCTAGCAGTTCTGCCTTTAAATAACCATGACTCTGTGGCGTGGGCCTTGAACCCTAGTCCAGGCAGTTACAAGTATCTATTCATAGAAATCCCATCAGTTATGCATCATTACAGTTGTACCAACTGTACCTTGATTTATTTCACTGTGCCTCATATCTCAGCGTTAGGAGCGTTAACATTATTAATCTTATTCTGTGTAAGCGCTTGTGAACGTTACGCTCACAGTTCCGTATGGGGCACATCTCCGTCACCGCCACAGCCTCCAAGCTTGCAGTGGAGGCGCGGTCCTTTGCGACTGCAGACACCCAATAGGAAAGCGTAGGCAACACAGAGCAGGGGACCATTTGAGGATTGCGTTGACGCTCGGACTCCCAGCACAGGCCCAGGACCTGATAAAAGCAGGCACAGCAGAGCGTCCCAAGAGCCCCGCCCATCGCACTAGAAGCCGTCTGTATTCCGGCGTGGTCAGCGTTCTGCAGCCAGGTTCCGCCGGGGAGGGACCACTGCTCATTTCTCTCCTAAACCTCCCTGGTGTACGGCCAAGTCTCCAATTTACTCAAGCTTTAAAAACAGAAACGTAGGAAGAAAACCGATTCCCGCGAAGGATGGAAAACTAATCTAACAAGTGATTACAGCTGTGCAGAGCGCTGCTGGGGGACCCCGGCACCTACGTGTGACAGCTCCCGGAGGGCGGGGCGGCGTCTCACATCCTCATCTACCTCGTCCCGCACACGGACAGCTGTCAGGGACAAGAGGAGGAGGTCGCAGTAGTCAACACGGATCCGAGGGACCACGGTACACAAGGAAGCGCACCAGGAACTGGAGGACAGACACTGAGCTGAGTCTACGACATGGTTCCTACCCTGACGGGTTTACCGCCCGTGTAGGAGAATAACGCGGAAATACCTGAAAAAGCAATTGACAACAGATTCACATAAAAACTCACCAGAGGAATTTAAAACATAAGACAGAACAAAAAAAAAAAAGGCTTTTGGAATTCAGATGGTTTGGAAAGGTCCAGAAGGCTAAGCTTGGGGGAGAGGTGTTGTCCCTGAGGCATTAGATATAACCAAAGATTTGGGCAAAAATGTAGAAGAGAGAAGAATGACGTGACCAGGAGATGGAGACCCAGGAGTAAACCTGGAGCTGACTCTTACCTGGAAGGGTAAACCAGGTGAGGTTGTGCAGGTGGCTAGGGCAGGTCTAGGTAAGCCTGTGCCAATCCAAGGAGCTTAGCCTTTGCTCCGGGCATGCAGGCAGCCCTGAGGATGGGGGCAAGGGCAGCAACCTCGTAGGGCACTTAGGAGTGAGGGCTCAGAGGCCGAGTGGGAGTTTGGATTTCTGTCCCTCCACTAGTCAATCAAGGTTCCTCCCCATCTCCGAGTATTCCTCAGGGGTAAAACAGGAATAATAACAATTGTGGCTACTAATTCATAAAGTTGCTGCAAGGTTTAAGTGGGATAATAGATTCACAGTGCTTCGTACAGTGCCTAGCATACAGCAAGCACTCAATAGATAGATACGTGCAGCCAGGGAGAGGAGTCGGGGCCTCTTAGAAACAGGACCCTGAGAAGAAGGTGCAGATGGGAGGGGCATGGGACTGGACACTGGGTGACCAGCAGCCCAGCAACACGGTGGCAGAGGCAAAGGCAGGGCTGGCTGACATGGGGCAGCACAAAGGAGAGACCCAGCTGCGACCAGGTCACAGAGCTCAATGCAGCCGAGATCCCACGTCAAGGAGATCTAAAGAGACGCTGGTGCCCCGAGGGATGCTCACTGCACTCTCATATTTGTACTCTCATATTTTCCTGAAATAATAAAAAAAAGAGGATGCTGCTCAGACACGATGTAGATCCAGCCTGTTGAGTGCATCATCATTATCTTCTGTAGGTAGGTCATGATAATCAGCTAATATTTAATCATTTGCTTACGAGTTTTGAACTTCGGAAAATCCACAGTTACATCCCTCTCTATATATATTTTAGAATGAATAATAAAATTTTCTCTATTATCCATTCTATAATCTGAAGAACTAAAACATGCTTTTTCACTCAGACATCAAGTTGAAATTCTTGAAATAAACTGTGAATTCTGTCAAATAAAAAAAAAAAAATAGGGAAGCCCAGAAACAGGGCCGATTTGGTGGGCATGAGAGGAAGCTCTGTTTATAGACGCTGTTGGGAGACTGGGACTCAGGGCTCGGGTCAGCCCAGTGCGGTGGATCTGGGGAGGGAACCCCAGGGAAGGTGGTGTGCAGAGAAGTGCTACGGGACAAAGATGGAGGCACTGGGCAGATGCTCTCGTTCAGGGGCTGGAGAGGAGGTAAGTAAAGGAAACAGAGAGGAGGCAGAAAAATAAGGATCCCAGGAGCCAAGCAGGTGGTCAGCAGAGTCCGATGATTCAGGGAGAGCAGAGAGAGTCAGCACCGCCTTGGAGGTGCCGATGCCTTCCAAAAAGAACAATTTAATGAAGCATGGGGGGGTGGCCCCGACGGGGAGAGTGAGGCTTGGTGCAGGCCGCCAGTGGGACTCCGGTTCTGGGGTGCCCGGCACCGAGTGGAGAGGGAATTATGGGGCTGAGAGCTGGGGAGTCTCTACATGAGATGTTTCCCCTCCATGGGACATCATGCACCCAAAATTCCTAACAGGCAAAGAGAGCAAAGGGGACTGGCACCTTCTGCTGTTGGAGTTCGGTTTCTTGGACACTGCTCCAGAAGTGGGGCCTCCTTCGGACTGTTCTGGGACAATGGCTGCCAGTCACCTCAGCCTCTCCCGTCAGGGTGCCACTGAGACAACAGCGGTGTCGGCGGGCAGAAAAAACAAAGAGGTGCACGGGAAGGGATGTGGGAAGAGAGGGGGTTGCTCTGCAAGGGGAATCTTCAAGGAGAAATCAGTGCGCACAGCATCTAGCTTTGGAGATCGCACTGCCTCTGCCAGCCCCTGCACTGGGGAGCTGTGGCCAGCGGCTGCCAGCCCTGGCTGTGCCTTAGAGTCACCAGCGATGCCCACAAAGCTGCCACCCGCAGGACCTCACCTCCAGACTCACTGATCCAAATGGTTTGGGAGGGGTTACAGCACCAATAGTTTTTGTTTTGTTTTGTTTTTTAAACTCCCTAGGTGAGTCTAACGTGCAGCCAAGGTCAAGAACCACTCCCCAAGGGGTTCCCGCTAATGAACACTTAAGGCACAGGTCCTACAAATGATTTATTTTGGAAGTGCCAGTTAGACTGTCCTAGCAAACAAAAATAGGTTTAGCTTGTGAGCCAGCGCCATCCCCGTTTGATTGGCACTGGCAGGCTGCTGAGAGATGAGAGGGACGAGGGACACTGTGCCAGAACTCAGTTAAAAAGAGCACGGTGATCAATTAGTGATGTCTGTCCCCGGTTGGGAGGAAGGGGGAAGGGCTGGTATGTGGCCTTCCTGGGTCTCACTCCCCTAATCCTATCATAGCCTCCAAAAAGTGGACCCAGACCACCTGAGCATTCAGAGTCCATGAGCGCTCCAGCCCAGCAGCCCCGGCTTGGACACATGCCAGCGGCTGCCGGGGCAGCGGCTCTGAGTGTGCCCCCCCGAGTGGCAGCAGCACCTGTGGATGCTCAGGCCCCACCCAGACCATTTGAATCAGAAACTCCAGGGGTGGGAACCGGCATCTGTGTTTTAGCGAGCCCTCCAGGAGACGCTGATACATGCTGTGGTTTACGAACTACTACTCTAGGGGACTTAAAAAAATAAAACAAACAACAACAAACTTCACAGGCTATTGAGCTCTGCAAGTCCCACCAAAACAGAACCTTTGTGGGTAGAGCCCAGGAATCTATTTTTTAAGCAAGTGGTGCTCAAATGATGCTGATGCACAGTCAGGCTTGGGTGCTGTGGGCCTGGCATTGCTCTCCGTCCGCTGTTTCATTTCCTCAACAGCATTGCTAAGAACAATGACTATGCACAGGGACCTGCTTGACAACACCCTCCCTGGGAACACGCACAACGACATACACAGTGGCTCACGGCAAGCAGCTCTCCTAACCCCTGCGAAGCTTATTTTCTTCATCTGTGAAATGGGCATGCTCTGATCTCATAGGACTGGGTTGCTGTGGTGACAATGACGTGCGAGCAGCTAGCTTAGGGAGTGGCCATGTCCTGGGTACTCTGTTATTTTAGTTGAAAGAAAGAAAAAAGGAAGGAGGAGAGGAGAAAGAAGCAAGCACAAGACGAAATGAACACTTTGCTGCGCACGCAGAGCCCTGGCTCTGACTCCAGGCAGTCCGGCGAGAGCGTGACTGAGATGCCTGCCCACCACGGGAAGCGCAAACGCCCCGCGGCCAGCTCCTCCGAGGGAGCCTGCGTGTCCTGACTGCACAGCCTGCTCCTGGAAGTGCATCCTTTTGTTCTTTTCCTGTTAAAATTGCACTAAAATAATTATTTTAGCTCACATTAAAACAGCAAACTCATGTCGACTCTTGGCCGGAGGGAAACCGAGACACCAGAACATCCACTTGCCTCACGCTGTCACGCGTGAGCATTTTCAATTTCCCTAGTGAATCGTGTGGGCCACGGGACAGGGGCCACGGGACAGGGGCAGGCAGAACCAGTAGAGTCCAGGGCAGCTCCGTGCAGCGATCCTCTGTCTGCAACGGGCAGTGGGATGAGACGACAGTCCTAGACCAGGACCAGCTGGATCTCCCTACTCACCTCCGCCCCTTCCTGCCAATGCCCCATGACTCCTTTCGGCCACCAGGGTGAAGCATGAGTCCCCCACCTGCCATCCAACCCTCCCCACCTGCCTCTCCCCTTCTCCAGCCACTCTCTCCTCCCCTCAGAGGGAACCTTGGGAGCCCTGGGACACACCCCTTCCCTCACGCTGCTCCCACACCTTCACCAGCCTCCTTCCTCCTTTGTTGACGTCCTCACCCTTGGATGCCAAGGCCGAGGTCCGGGCCTGCGTGGGCTCCCCTGTCAATCTCAGCCCTGGCGGCTCCCGTGCTTCTCAAAACAGCCACACTCCTCTGCCTCCAATCTCTACCTTGTTTTGAAATTACTGTCTTTACCTTCATCCTTTCCACCCCTTGTATCTTATAAGCGCTTGATGGGCATGAGTAGGGTGCCATGCATTCTCCAAACTGGATCAGTTTTGAGATTTTGAGAATAAAAAGGAGCACTATTCATAACGATATCAGGCTAACAAGCATAAGCAGGGATTGTCCCAGATGAAGCAGGGTGTCTGGTTACCTTAAAATTAGTCTCCTAATGTCTCCTTATGTCCCTCTCAGCACCTGGGCCTTAGAAACACGAGTTGACAAAATGAAATGCTGGGAACTAAACTAGCCCTTGACAGAGGGTTGGGAAGATCAGTCTGGCCGTGCTGTGCAGGGTCGACAACAGCTAGAATAATAACGGCTCACAGTTATGAATAGAAATGAGTAAGTGACATGCTGCTTTTATTTCGTTCTCTATAGAAATGCAAATGCAGCCCAAGGGCTGATGTAAGGTTGAAACAAGCCTTGCATGGGAAATGTGGTTTGCATAGTTTAATACAATTTAATATCTACTCATGGCCAGCTAAGCATCTGTCTCTAATTCCACAGCCACGGTCCTTTCAAAGTCACTGCCTTTGGACGTAAGTTTCTCAGAGAGAATAAGCCTTGTGTCCAATGCCTAGAAAGCAAGAGCATTTGGCCACCAAGTTCCCCTCCATTCCTACCAAGCAGCTTTTCCTGTTTTGTTTTTAGCTCCAGCAGAAGGACAATGGGCAAGTCAATCAGTCCAGATTACCCTGCATCAGGGAGGAGAGACACCTGACAGCCATACCCTTCACCAAGCCCACGGGGACAAAGGCACAAGGGTAATCAAGGCTGCAGGGAGAATGCAATTCTCATCAACCCTTGGGGTTGCCTCATTGTTTTTGCTCTATTTTCCAGAAAGTCTTTAGCAGAGGAGAATGGGTGCAGGGGAAAGGAGGGCCTTGCCCATTAGCAGACACCTCAATGCAGTCAGCACCCTCCCGCCATTCAACGGGGGGATCAGCCCATGCAAAGGAGAAGTCATTGGATGAGGGGCACAATCAGGGCTCTGAGCTTTTCTGTCCTGCTGCACACTCAACCTGCCTTCCCCTGCTGAAAGGCTGCTTGCCCCTAGGGATGCCCCATGTATGGAAAAAATTCTACCCCTGGTTTGCTCTCCTTCATACCCAGCCGCTGTGAACTAAAATCACATGGAGCCAAGGCCAAGATGGTTTTCCTAGAACAATGAACATCTGCCAACTCTAAATATAAGGGCTTAGATCAACGATGACTAGTTAATTACGGAAACTTGAGAAGTGGGTATATTTATTTATTCTTTACCTTCACTAAGCAGTTTAGAGGCTTTCACTGGAAATATAATTAATCATCTGAAATGCCTTGCAATAGTAACTGGGATCTCCATTTTACAGTTTACAATGTACTAGGCTCTGCAACAGGCTTGGAGGAGACAGACTTTAACCAGATATAGGCTTCACTTTCAGGGCATCTGAGGGACCAAACAAATGTCACAGAGATTAAGTAACTTGCTCAAAACCCCTTGAAGTCCAGCTTGGAAGACTAAGAACTCAACACCCCGCGGATCCTGCCAGCTCTGCTAACTTTCCCAGAGGGGCCCAGCTGTTATTTCCCCTTTTGAGCTTAATCTCAAAGTCACTGGAACAACCACTTCGAGGTTGAATTGTTCACCCCAGTCACATGGAAGCATTACATAACTAAGTGGCCCTGCCACTCGAGGAGCAAGGAGAACTGAAGTGGGGTGTGGAGACACGCAGGTTGCTCTTCCATGAGAACAGGTCACACGGCTGAAATCCCTGACCGTGGGCAGAACCAGGTCGTGTAAATGAGGCTCAGCTGCCCCAGCTCCCACTGCGCCCTCATGACACAAATGTCATCTCGTCCATTTGCTCTGTCTTTGTATTTGCTGTCCCCACACCCCCAAATCACCATCTCTTCCTTCTTCCCTCTGGATCACTCTTCCCACCCACCCCGTTGCATCTTATTTATTTATTTTTTAAATTGCTCCCTGCATAATTCTTACTTGGCTTTGAAGATTCAGCTTAGAGATCTTCTCTTTGAGACTCAACTTCCTCATCTGTATAAAGGGGATGACAGTAGCTTCTATCACACAAAGTTGTTGCAAGGATTAAAATATAGACCATGTGTAGAAACCACCATGCCCAACATGTAGAATATTTACTAAACGTTGGTTGTCACCATCATCATCACTCTCCTGTGATCCCGAACTCTGTCCAGACCTTGACCACAGCACCTCCTTGCTGCACTGCAGTTGTTTATTCTTGTCTCCCCCTTAGGCTCTGAGCTCTTCCAGGGAGGGGCCGGTACCTTGTATAGTGCTTGGCACACAGTAGGTGCTCGATAACCCTCCTGCATTGTTTGAGTCCATGAATAAATCCAAACTAAACTAGAAGCCCTCTTCCTGTGCGTCTGTGTGTCTATGTGATGTGTCTTCCCCATGAAAGGCACAAGAGAAAAATGAAGGAAGAGAATGGGATGTTCTCAATGCTACTCAGAAATATTCTCAAAGATTCTACATAACTCATTTGCATTTTGACATTTTATGACCTTCATTTTCTCTGAGTGCTTTCTACAGATGCTCATTTTTTTTAAACTATAAGGACCATGCTCTCAAGGCCAAGGGTTGTGATGCAAAGTGGAAAATTAAAGCAGATCCGTGTGGCCTCAGCCAAAGGAAACAAGGTAGGCCAAACAGAAATCAGGTGACATATGGATTTATGGTCCAAATCATAACCTTTTAGCATAAACTATTGATGTAATGGAGGGAAAAGACACCACACCGTCCAATGGCCAACGTATTTTGAGTAATATTCAACACAATAACATTCCAGCAAAGGCCCTTTACATTAGGTATAACTCTTTCTCAGCCCTAAGTTCTTCATATTTGGCTTATATGGAGTCCTGTGTCTGGGACAGAACTGAAGCTGTATTAAAAGCGATCACTTTTTGCTTATAGAGTGAATAGTTTTAAAGAGTCTGGTCTTAGGGAAATTTAGAAATGAGGAAATCTGGTGCCAGCAAGGTACATCTGCAGCCTATGAGCTTAGCTCAAAAGTTTTAATCCAATTTAAAAGGTTGGCTTACACCTCCCAGGAGACTTGTCAGTTAGCAGAAGCTCAAGGTCAGCCTAAAGGCAGGGAAGACATAGGTAGGGTGTTTAGCACAGGGAGAGCCAAGACACAGGGTGAGGGGATTGGCAGGTCTCAGCTGTGACATCATAACCATGACAACAAAACAAAACCACTCCTACCATGTTGCAGGTCAGCGTGAAGCTAATGATGGAAGCTGTACGTGATCAGGGTGGAACGCAGGAGCCTAAATTTAATGAGAGCACAAACAGGGGACATCCCAAGGAGCGAGCTGTCACTTTCCGGAGACCAACGGAGACAGTGCTGCATGAGTGGATGGAAAGACACCCATCGTGAGGGTTAAGGCCTTCAGTCAGACGCCTGGGTCTGTGCTTCTGCCACTTAGCAGCAGTGGACTTACTGTCTCTAAGGTGAGGTTTCCTCATCTATGAAACAGGGATAGAGGGTGAATATGAAGAATTACCAGGCCAGTTCTTACAAAGCACTTAGCACGGGGCCTGGCACATGGTAAGCATTCTGTCAGTGTTAACCATTAGCACTCACTCTTAGCAAGGCTGCGGAAAACCTGGCCCCAGGACCGTGGCTATCCCATCTCGCTTGGCAGTATTCCCCCTGCGTGAGATCTTGTGAGCCCTGATTCTACATAGAAATAACAAATAAATTCCTTAAGCTACAAAAGGCTGGGAGGCTTGTCTTCAAGGGCAACCAAATAGAAGTCCTAAGAAGACTATATCCCTTCTTCCTCTTTCTAGACCCATGAGGTCGAGAAGGAGGAAGACACTCGAAAGAGCACCTCCTCCTACTAAGGAAACCTTAGTGTAACAGCAGGAATGACCCTGTACTTCCAAACATGTGGTATAAGAGGCACCTGCAGCATATAACATGATTCTTCAAAAACAGGCCCAGGGAGAAGAACAGAACATGTAACCAGCAGCCTCACTGGAAAGCAGAGCTGAGCCACAGTGCAGCCTCTGCAGGAGAACCTACCAGACCAAATAGGTGGTTCCCAACTGCGGGAAATTTTGTCCACCAGGGGACATTTGGCAATGTCTGGAGACATTTTCGGTTGTCACAACTGGCATCTCGTGGATAGAGGACCAAAGATGCTGTTAAGCTTCTATCAGTGCACAGAACAATTCCACAAGAAAGAATTATCTGGTCCACAATGCTAATAGTGCCAAGGCTGAGAAACTGAGAAACTCTGATGCAGATAAATCAGGCTGTGGTAGAGATGGTACCCATAACATTAGAAGGAAAGCACCTTGAAAAGAAGTGTATTTGGGTACCCAGCTTGTAGAGCAGGGCTGGTATTTGTCACAACAACAACAGACAATAACAACACTACCTACATAGTATTTACTATGCATCAGACAATGTTCTAAACTCTTTATCTATAACTTGTAATCCTCAAAACAACCTATGCAATAGGTACTGTTATCACCCCCATTTTACAAATGAAGAAACTGAGCAATTCTTGTCCAAGGTCCAGGATTGCTAAGCAGCAGAACTGGGACATTAACTAGGCAGTCTGGCTTTGGAATCCAAGTTCACATAGTAGGCACCCGATGCACGATTGATGAGTTAACGGGAGAAATAAATATGCATGGCCACAAGCAAGAACACATATCAAACGTACAAGAAGCAACACAAAGAGAATACAATTAGGAAAAGGACACTGACTTCTGCTCTGTTTCTCCAGACTAACCAAGAAGTGTGCATCCTTGGTAAGGAAGGAAGACAGCTGGCATGGGAAGACTCCACTTGCCAAATCCCTCCATCGTCAAGAATCAAATCACACCCTCTCTGGGAGGAGAAGACAGATCACTAACACACACACAAGGAAGTGGCCCAAAGACTGTACTATGATGCATTTTTTTCTCCAAAGACTAAGACATGCGGCCTAAGTGATAAGTTATTCTGTCTGTCAAAACTTTGTTTTAACTGTAATCTGGCCTGGAAACATAACATAGTGGGGAATTTAGAAGTTATTTTAAAAACACCTTTTTATGGTTTGGGTTTTGTGTGTATAGTGTGGGAAGGAACGGAAATTTTGAGAAAAAATTAAAGCACATAAAATACTCATTTTTCTTAGAACCCTTTTTAGGCCCAAAATCACTTTGTTAGGGTTGAAACATACAAAAATATCTCCTCTGTATAACTTGGCTTGTTTGCAGTAAGACCACATTTGAGATATGGGTATCGGAGTGGAGTTTGTGCATACAACAATAACACATTTATAACGTATTTATTTTTAAATATTGTTACAAATGGAACTACAAACTTCCAAAGGAAGGAATTTTATACTCTGGGATTGTGCAGGATTTCTGTGAAGCAGGCAAAACACTTAGAACAAAAGAAATATTCACATATAGAAAAACAAAGTTTCTCTGCCCCCGAACTTAGTAGCAATAAAATACCAAAAAGAGTTCTTTAAGAAATCAGGGCAGAGGATATCATAGAGAGGGAACACTCAAATCCAACGTATGTCTTTTTGCCATAAAAAATGTAGGGTGGTAGCCCCAGTCTCCAGTTTCCCCATTTTCCCCAGCTTACGTTATCCCCAAAGCCTGCTTCCTCTGATGATCTCAGCATTTTCTGCAAACAGAATCAGTGACCCAAGTTTTTCCTGGTCTTTCATGTTGCATTTCTTCATGTGAAATTTTCCCACAAGAGAACAACTCCGCCTACAACCTGGAGATGGCGGAACGTGAAGCAGGCAAGAGTTAACGACAGGAGTCACAGGCAGAGTGCCCGTGATGAGGAAAGGGGTGGCTGTGGTTTTTGGCGGTCTTCCTGCCACCAGGTTAACATTAGGATGGCCAGGACCCAGGTTCCTCTAGAACGGAGACCTGGTGGACACTACAGGGCTGGGGGAATGACACGCCAATTCCAGTTAAGTCAGCCAAAGCGGAAAAGGCCCAAAGTGGCCCAAAAGGCAAAGACGGCCGAAAGTGCTGGGCAGGCAGCCCCTGACCACATTCAAGGAAGTCAGCAAGCACTGGCAGAGAAGCTCATTCTACATGCCACTTCATGCCACCTTCCCATGGGTAATAAGCATACTCAGAAAACAGTCAGAGATCTGAAGGGCAATCCTGGCTCTAAACAAGGAACAGGTGAAGATGCCAGGACTGCACTACTATTCCCAAATGAAAACCCTGACGATGCTCTCTCTCCATGACCTTGTAAAGGGCTTTCCAAACACAAAGTCCTGAGCTTACTGCTTGCTCCATTTTTAATAGAAGCAAATTTAATTTTTCTACCTTTGGCTTTGAATCCGAGAGATTTAGCGCAGCATGAGTTAGTGAACATTGGAATTCTTAATAAGCTCTTTTTACTTTAATTTCTTCATTTCTCACAAGCAGAAATACTCTTAATTTTTCAGAAGCAGTCAGTTATATTTATGCCATTTGAAACAGAAGGCTTGACAAATACCAGCTGGAAGAGACACAGCGCCTGCTTTAGAACCAGTTTCCAGTTCTGTACGGGTTCTGGGGCTGGGCACGCTGCAATGAGAGCACGCCTCATGCTGTTCTTTGAAGAGCATCTCTGTCTCCTGGTCACTCCCAGAGGACAATCTCACCCTGGTCCAGAGACTGCCACTGCCATTGCAGCACTGGCATCTGACTCCCTGTATTGTCGTCTTCTCCTCCTTTTTTAAATGCAGGTATAATACACAGAAAGTACATAAAGTGTGCTCACAGCAAATGTATGCATTCTTACCATTTTAATACCCAAGTAACCTACGTCAAGATTTAGAATCTTTCCAACACCCTGGAAGGTTCCCTGGTGCCCCTCACTAGTCAGTAACCTTCTCAACCCCTGCTGGTACCCACTGTTCTGATTTTATTTCCACCAAAATTATCTTTGCCTATTCTTAATTTAAATATAAATGGAATGGCCATTCCATTCGTGTCTGGCTTCTTAAGGCCAATACAATGACTGTGAAATTCTTGCAGTCGTTGCTTATACCAGTAGTTTATTTTTAACAGCTTCACTGAGGCATAACTGACATTCAATAAACTGTACAAACTTGAAGGGTACAATTTGGTAAGTTTTCTCGTATGCATTCACCCATGAAACCATCATCACAATCAAGATAACACACATATCCGTCACTCCAGAAGTTTCCTTACACCCCTTGGTAATCCTCACTTCCTCCCTGACCCCATCCCCCAGAAACACTGAACATCTTTTTCTGTGCTTATTGGCCATTTGTGTATCTTCTCTGGAGAAATGTCTGTTCAAGTTCTTTGCCCATTTATGAATTAGGCTGTTTGTTTGGTGGTGGTTGAGTTTTAGGACTTCTCTGTATACTCTGGATTATCAATCCCTTCTCAGATATATGATCTGTGAGTATTTTCTCCCATCCTGTGGTTTGCTTTTATACACCATAGACAGTGTTTTTGGAAGCACAGAATTTTAATTTCATGAAGTCCAACTTGTCTATTTCTTTTGTTGCCTGTGCCTTTGGTGTCATATCCAAGAAATCATCACCAAAACCAATGTCATGAAGATGCTGTCCTATGTTTTCTTCTAAGAGTTTTACAGTTTTATGTCTTATATTTAGATGTTTGATCCATTTTGAGTTCACTTTTGTATATGGTGCCTTTTCCCATTGAATGGTCTTGGTACCCTTGTCAAAAATCATTTGACCTTATACGCTAGTGTTCATTTCCAGGTTACTATTCTATTCCATTAGTCTATGTGTCTGTCTTTATGCCAATACCATACTGTTTTGATTACTGTAGCTTTGTAGTAAGTTTTGAAATCACAAATTGTGAGTCCCCCCGGCATTATTTTTCAAGATTGTCTTAGGCTATTTGAGGTCCTATGAGAGTCCACATAAATTTTAGGATTTTTTTTCTATTTATACAAAAAATGTCATTGGGATTTTGATAGGGATTGCACTGAATCCACAAATAACTTTGGGTAGCACTGACATCTTAACAATATTGAGTTTTCCAATCCTTAACCATGGAGTGACTTTATATTTATTTATGCCTTCTTTAATTTTTCAGTAATATTTTGTAGTTTTCATTGTACATGTCTTTCATCTCCTTGGTTAATTCCCTAGTATGTTTTTATGCTATTGAAAAGGGAATTGTTTTCCTGATTTAGTTTTTGGATTGATCATTTTTAATGTATAGAAATGCAACTTATTTTTGCATGTTGAATTTGTACCCTGCTACATTGCTGAATTCATTTATTAATTCTAACAATCTTTTTGTGAATTCTTTAGGGTTTTCTACATATAAGATCATACCATCTGTGAACAAAGGTAATTTTCCCTCTTCATTTCCAGTTTGGATGCCTTTTCTTTCTTTTTCTTCCTTAATTGGTCTTCCTAGAACTTCCAGTACTGTGTTGAATAGACGTGGCAAAAGCAGGTATCCTTGTTTTTGCTCTTGACCTTAGGGGAAAGCATTCAGTGTTCTACCATTGAGTATGATGTTTGCTGTGGATTTTTCATATATAACCCTTACTATGTTGAGGTAATTTCCTTCTGTTCCCAGTTTGTTGAGTCTGAGTTAATTTTTGTATATTGTACAAGATATGGATCAAAGTTCACTTTTTTGCATGTGGATATCCATTTGCCAGTGTTTGTTGAAAAGATCATCCTTTCTCTACTGAATTACCTTTATACTCTTGTCAAAAATCAGTTGTCCATATATGTATGGGTCTATTTCTATATTCTGTCCAGTTATTCATTTTTCTATCTTTATGCCAATAACATGCTATCTTGATTATGATAGCTAATGAGATAAATATTATATAGCATAAGTCTTGTAATTTTGTTCTTCTTTTTAAATTTGTTTTAGCTATTCTAGGTCCTCCACATTTCCATAGGATTTTTAATCAATTTGTCAATTTCTACAAAATGTTCTGCTAGGAATTTTATTGGAGTTGTGTAAAGTCTATTCAGCAATTTGGGAAAAATAGGTATCTTAACAATATTGAGTCTCTTGACCTTAAACATGATATATTTATCTATCTGTTTGAATATTTTTGTTCTGTTTGTTATTTCCTTTTTTTGGTGTGTGAACTAGAATTCTTTGTTTTGTTGATTTGACAGCTGCTTTAGGGTTTATATCCTACATCTTTAACTTATCATAGTATACCTTTAAGTAATATAATATCATTTTACACATAAGAAGACCCTTACACTACTACCATTTTTCTTTTTCTGACATTTATACTATTGTTATATATTTTACTTATATACATGTTGTGAATCCCACAATGCATGATTAATATTTTTATTTAAAGAGTCAATATTTAAAAGATGTCTAAATAAGAAGAAAATATTCTTATGTATTTACCCATGTAATTATCATTTCTAGTGCAGTCATTCCTTTGTGTCGATCCGTATTTCTATCTGATACTTGCCTTCTGCCTTAAGAACTTCCTTCACCAATTCTCATGGGGTGGTGTAGCATTTGCATGTCTGAAAATGTCTTTATTTTACTTTATTTTTTGAAAGATATTTTTATTGGGTATAGAATTCTAGGTTGATAGTTTTATTCTTTCAGTACTTTAAAGATGTTGCTTCACCTGCACGACTACCAGGACACGGGGAATCAACTGTCATCATTAACTTTGTTCCTATGTATATAACGTGTGTTTTTCTCTAAAGGCTTCTAAGTTTTTTTTCTTTATTGTGGCTTTAAGCAACGTGATTATGATATGACTTGGTGCCATTTTCTTCATGCTTCTAGTGCTTGGAGTTAATTGATATTCTTGGTTTCATAGTTTTCATCAAATTTGGAAAATTTTCTGATATTATTTCTACAAACATTTTTTCTGTCACCTCCAGCTCGTCTCCTTTTGCTACTCTAATTGCACATATATTAGTCCACCTGAAGTTTTCCCAGAGCTCACTGATGGTCTGTTCATCTTTAAATTTTTTTTTTCTTTCTGTTTTTCACTTTGGAAAGTTTCTATTGTATCTTCAAGTTCACTTATCTTTTCTTCTGCAATGCCTCATCTACGATTAATCCCATCCAGTATAGTTTTCATATCAGACCTTGTTACTTTCCCCTCAAGAAGTTTAATTTCAGTGTTTATCTTCCATGCCTATACTTAATTATTTGAATTTATGGAATACAGTTTTAATCACTTTTAATGACCTTATTTTTATATTCTAAAATATATGCCAATTCTGAGTTGGTTTCAACTGATTATTCTCCTCATTTATGGAGAATAATGTTCATATCTGTCTGCTTCTGTGCATGCCTAGTAATCTTTAACTAAATGCTACACATCTTGAATTTTATGTTATTGGGTGCTGAATATTTTTATGTTCCTATTATCTTGAGCTTTGTGCTAGGGTACAGTTAAGCTATTTAGAAACAGTTTGATGCTTTCAGTATTTCTTTTATGATTTGTTAGTGAGGTCCAGAACAGTGCACAGTCTAGGGTTAATTATTCCCCTAACAGAGGCAAAAGCTTCCTGAGCAATCTATTCGATGTCTCCTGGATTAGGAGTTTTCAAAGTCTGGCTTGCTAGAACTATCACTGTTCCTGGTCTTAAATGAATGTTGGGTACTGTTCCCTTTCATCCTCTCGAACGATTCTTTCTCCAACCTCAGATTGTTTCCTCACATGCATGTTCTGATCAGTTCTGTGCTGTGTCCTTGAGGAGGATCCCCGCCCCTGCAGAGCACTGTAGTCTTCTCTCTGTGTAGTTGTCTCCCATCTGGTACTCTGTCCAGCAGACCCTCATCGCCTTGGTCTTGCTGTACTCTCAAGTCTGTCTCCTTCACTCAAGGAGTCCAACGGGTTTTTCCTGGAGTCCTCCTCCCTGCACCAAGGCCAGGAAACTCTCAAGGCAGTAAGCTGGATACATTTTAGAGTTCACTCCCTTTGTTTCCTATCTCTGGGGGATAAATGTCTTTTGTTGCCATAAGTCTAGGGTTTTGAAAAATATAATTTCATATATGTTATCTAGGTATTTGGGGTTATTTCAGGTGAGAGGGTAAGTCTTGTCCCCGTTGCTCTATCTTGGCTGTTTTGTTGTTGTTTCACGTATAAGGGTAAATCCAATTCCTGCTGTTCCATCTTGGCTGGAAACAAGTCATTGTTTTTTTTTTTTTATTGTTACTGGTATTCTCTTGTATGAATACACTATAATTTATTTATCCATTCTTGTGTTGATGGCCTTTGGGGTGGTTTCCAGTTTTTACAAGTGAAACTGCTATTAACACTGTTATGCATGTGTCTGGGTGCACACGTGTCCTCGTTTCCCTTGGGTAAATACCTAGGAGTAGAGTAGCCAGGCCATCGAATAGGCAATGTTCAGCTTTAAGATATGTTGACAGGTTTTCAAAGTGGTTTACCATTTTAAACTCCCACTGGCAATATCTGAAAGTTCCAATTGCTCCATATCCTCACTCGCACTTGGTATTGTCAATGTTTTTCATTTTAGCCATTCTGGTGGCTTTTAATTTGTATTTACCTAAAGACTAATGGTCTTGATTGAGCCTCTTTTCACATGCCTATTGGTCACTTGGATATCTTCTCACATGAACTGCCTGATCAAGTGTTTTGTCCATTTTTAAATTGGATGGCTTAACTTTTTCTTTATGTATTCTGAATAAAAATCTTTTATCAAATACATTATTGTGAATGTCTTCACCCTGTCAATGGTTTAACACTTCCTATGGCGTGTTCTGATTTTTCTAAAGTACTCAATTCTAATGTAGTACAACTATTTTATGGGTAGTGCTTTATGTGTCTGGTTTAAGAAATCTTTGCCTACCTCAAATTATGAAAATACTATGTTTTCCTCAAGAAGCATTACTGTTTTCTGAATTCTTCTTCTTAAATATAGTGGCAATAATCTGAAAAGTTTTATCTAACCTAAAACTTCTTTTTGCCTGTCTGTAGGCTTTCTGATCAATATCCAACTGTGAGACATTGTCTAGAGGCAATTTGAAGTCATTGGTTGTACATCCTACTGCATTAATAGTGGCTGCCCATCACGAGGTCCTCTGCTATTCACAGTGTGACTTGCTTATCAGTTGACAAAACAAATATTTAACCTCACCCTTACTTCATTCTGTAGTGTCTCTGTTCTCTTTGAAAGTTCTATAAATAACAGGTTGAAGAGCAGTTCCTTTGGCTGGTGGCCCTAGCAGTGAGTTTGCATTTCCTTCTTCTAGTTTTCATTATTTTCTAAATTCTCTATAATAAATATAAGTATTTTCAATTAAAAAAAGGTTAACAAGAAAAATGTTGAGCAGTTGTGATTAAAGTATATGTATGATTTTCCATTTGTGCAGTTAAAAGATATGATGTTTCACAATTTTTCTCTTTTTTATTTTTTGAGATGGAGTCTCACTCTGTTGCCTGGGCTAGAGTGCCGTGGCATCACCAGCGCTCACTGCAACCTCCAACTCCTAGGCTTAAGCGATCCTTCTGCCTCAGCCTCCTGAGTAGCTAGGACTGCAGGTACATGCCACCACACCCAGTTAATTTTTAAATTTTTTGTAGAAACAAAGTCTTACTGTGTTGTCCAGGCTGGTCTCAAACTTCTGGCTTCAAATAATCCTCCCACTTTGGCTTCCCAAAGTGCTGGGATTACAGGCATGTGCCACCATACCTGGCCCACAAACTTTCCTGTATAGAATATGTTTACCATATACATTATGACTTGAAAACCAACTTGCTCAGTGAATGTTGGCCAGACAGTAAAATAGTTTTATTAATTTAAAAGCTTTCTACAATCTACATATTTTCCCTTACTAATAACTTACTGTTTTTATTAAAGTCTTGGTCAATTTTTTCCTACTGTTGGTCTCACTTTATCAACAAATGAAGCCACATAAGTTTTAAAAATATAATTGTTTGCCAAGTACCTTTAGTTAATTACCAAGAATGAAAGTTGAACAATCCTTTGTGATATTGTTCATATTACAGGAGCAAGAGGAGGACTCTTAGAAGAAACATCTGAAAAGAGCTACTTACACTCTGCACCAGGGTCCTCTTTTTCTGTACTGTTATGGGACAGTTTTTACAGAGATACAACCAGTCACCCGAGCAGCATTTAGAAATGGATAGTTTACTTGACAGCATTTACAAATTATGCCTTTTCCTCAGAATGACTTGCATTGTAGAAATGCTTCCATATGCTAAAGTTGGACACTCCATTGTAATGATAAAAAAAAAAGAGACATCTTTTAGCAGCTAGTTTTCATATACATTCTAAACTACAACGTGCACAAATTAATACTGTTATCCCTTAAGAATTTACCATAAATGGTTTTCTAATTCTTTCTGCAGCTCTTTGCTAAAGGTTGGGAGTAGATTTTGCCACAAAACAATGGGTCAGCAAGAATTCAATTATGATTTATCTAAGTAATGAAAACAATTTGATAGCAATCATAACTCTTATGCTTTAATGAAAAAAAAAATACTTTCCCCCCAAATCCTCTGGTTCCTTAAAGTCCCAGGAGGAGATAATTTCCAACTTCAAATTCCAAAACGTACGTACATGCCATTAAATCCTTTCTATCCTGACTTTAGAGCAGAATTTTTTGCAAACTATGGCCCATGGGCCAAACTTGTCTCACCACCTGTTTTTGTAGATAAAGTTTTAAGGGAACACGGCCATGCTTGTTCATTACATACCGTCTATGGCTGGGTCTGCAGCACAAAAGCAGAGTTGAGTAATTGTGATAGACCCCATAACCCAGAAAACCTAAAATATTCACAATAACCCTTTATTTAAAAAAATGCTGATTCCCATTTTTAAAAGCATTTTCTTATTTCACACTTTGCTGCTGGAATAAATGGGTGCAGCTACTGCCAGTGCTGCTTCTGCTGTCAAGTGTTTGAGGACAGAACCAGCATGACAGCCACAGTTCCACAAAGCTCTGATAAAACATCAAAAAGAAATCTACCACCAAAGAAAGCGCTGAATCCTATCTTCTCTTGGGTGAATGGCGATAACCCTGGCAGCCAAAATGCATGTATTTATTATATTCAAGAACTGTTCTAAAATACATGTTCTCCAAGTTTCATGTATTTTGTTACAGTGAATTAATAAATGGACTTACACTGATTTTTAAAAATAAATAAATAAATAAATTTTTGTTCTCCAAGTAATCTGTAAATGATTCCAAAAAAAATTTTTGATTTATCTTTCTACTGAAAAATTTGTTAATAATACTTTGACAAGGAGGTACCACATCTCAAGATGTGATACTTTTTGCTCCATTTTTAAACTCAACACTCTAAAGTAACCTATAGACTGACATCAGCAAGATGGCTAACTAGAGTTGCCTGGTGCTTGTTTCCCCCTACAAAAAGGGACCAAAACAACAAATAAACAACTATTTTCAACCAGAGTGGCTGGGGAAGTACACTGGAGAGCACCAGGGGAGCAGCAAGATCCCTGTGGAGCACAGAAACCCAGGATGGCACCATAGCGAGGGCAGCAAGGCATCCTGCCTCTGCCACACAGTCTCCTCTGTGGGGTCAGCTCAGAGCCAGCGGGCTTCTTCTTATGGAAAATGTAACCTGGAGATCCCTGGAGGTTCCCACCACAGACACTAGCAGTCATTGCTGCAAAAGGGTACCTCAGTCCTCAGAGGTCCAGAATCCAGTGTGGACAGTTGCCAGGAGTCTGTGGAGCTGCATTGCCCTAGAGAAGAATCTACTTTGGCACCCTCCACCCCCATGACCTAAGGAAGTATGGTGCCAGCCTGAAACCAGACCCACAGCTAGAATGAGTCCTGAGATGGGGGCCAGAAACCACTGACCACTTCCATCACTGAAGCTCCACTGTCATTCCACTACATTCATACAGATGCCTGCAGCACTAATAACCCTGGCTGCCTGGAAGGTGGACACAGAGGAACAAACAAGACCTCATGCCTGGACCCACAAGGTCCCCTATCCTCCAGGAAAACAGGCAGACCTGTAGAGCAGGAAATCCCTATACAGCTGCCTGGCCCAAGCACACTTACCCAAGCATGATAGCTGGCCTAGAGGTGACCCCACCCTATCAGAAAGCTGCCTGACCTGTCCCCAGCACAACAGCCAGTCAAGAGGTGACTTTGTCCCACCAGTGAAAGCTTGGCACAGCCCACCCAGCCCACACTCAGTTCAATAGCTGGTGGGGAGACAGCCCTGCCCCCATGAAGAGAGCCCCACTCAGTCACACAGCCCACACAGGCCAACTCCTGGCCTGATAGCAAGACTGGAGGCGGCCCCACCCACCAGAGAGAGCCCCACCCAGCACTCCACACCACAGCCTGACAACCAACACAGCAGCAACCCTGCCCTCCTAGAAAGCCCGCCAAACAGGCTGCTGACCCACCACACTAGCATGCACTTAGCCCAACAATCAATCCAGTGCCCCTGCCCCAGCAAAGCCATGACACTGCCATCACAAACTCCTGCAGCCTAGCCCACTGAGAAAATCACAGACAAGGATTACAGTTGAATAATCTGTATGGGAACTATGTTACTGATCCCATCCAGAACCGAAGCTAATTCACCATTCCCAACCAACACCTGAGGACCCATCTCAGGAAAAAGCCTCTTTCTATGACAGATGCTTCATAAAATTGGAAAAAATGATTGTTTCATTAGATGCACAGACATAAAAATAGGGATGCAAGAAACATGAAAAAGTGAGGAAACATGACACCCTCAAAGAAATACCATAACTAGCCCTTGACAGACCCCAAAGAAAAGGACATTTATGAAATACTTGGAAAGGAATTCAAAATAATGACCTTAAGGAAACAGTGAAAATATAGGCAAATAATATAATGAAATCAGGAAAACAATTCATGATCTGAACGAGAAATTCAACAAGGAGATAGATATCACAAAAAAGAACCAAATAGAAATCTTGAAGCTAAAGAAGTCAGTGAATGAAGTAAAAAATACAATTGAGAGCTTCAACAATAGACTAAATCAAGCAAAAGAAAGAATTTCTGAACTTTATGGCAGGTCTTTTGAAATAACCCAGTCAGAGGCAAAAAATAAAGAATAAAGAAAGCTTATAGGACTTACGGAACACCATTAAGTGAATAAGTATTCCCATTATAGGAGTCCAGAAGGAGAAGAAATGGAAAAAGGCACAGAAAACCATTTAACAAAAAAATGGCAGAAAACTTCACAAGTCTTGGGAGAGATATGGATATTCAGATCCAGGAAAGGTCCTCAATAAGATTCAATGCAAAAATATCTTCTCTGAGGCACATTATAACCAAAATGTCAAAAGTCAAAGAGCAAATTCTAAAAGCTGCAAGATAAAAATGTCAAATCACATATAAGGAAATCTCCATTAGATTATCAGCAGATTTTTCAGCAGAAACCTCACAGGCCAGAAGAAAATGGGATGATATACTCAAAGTGTTGAGGCATACTATTTCCAGCAAAGCTATCCTTCAGAAACAAAGAAGAAATAAAGACCTTCCCAGGCAAGCAAAAACTGAGAGAATTCATCACTTCTAGATTAGGCTTATAAGAAATACTTAACGGAGTGCTACAAGTAGAAATGAAAGGACGATGATTACTATCAAGAATAAACACTTAAAACTCACCAGTCTAAGTAAATCTAGAATCATACTCAGAATACCCCAGGGCTGTAATGGTGCTATGTAAATCTTTCAACCCCCTAGTATGAAAGTATAACATCAAAAAGATCGAAAACATCAACAGCTAAAATTAGTGACTAAGAAACACACAAAAGATAAAGATGTAAATTAAGGCACTCAAAACACAAATTGTGGAGGGGAGAGAAAAAAGTCTAGAGTATTTTTATGCAACTAAAATTAAGGTGTTATCAACTTAAAATAGTCTATTATAACTATGAGACTTTTTGCGTTAGCCCCATGGTAACCACAAAAAATTATGACAGATACACAAACAAGAAAGAGAAAGGAAACAAAACTTTCACCAAACCATAGAGGTAAACAATGAGAAGAAGAAAGAAACAAAGTATCTAAAAAAGAAAAGAAAAGAATTAACAAGAGTTAAAAGATGGCAGGCATATTGACCTTACCTGTCAATAATAACTTGACTATAAATGAATTAAATTCTCCAATTAAAAGATACAAAGTGGCTAAATGGATTAAAAAAAAAAAGACCCAACTATATGCTGCCTAAAAGAGACTCATCTGACTGTTAAAGACAAACATAGACTGAAAGTGAGGGGTGAAAAAAGATTTCATGCAAACAGAAACAAAAAGCAAGCAGAAGTAGCCATATTTGTATCATACAAAATACTCTTTAAATCAAAAACTGTAAAAATAAGACAAATAAGGTCATTACATGGTGATAAAGGGATGACTTCAACAAGAGGATATACTAATTATAAATATATATGCACCCAACACCAGAGCATCCAAATATATAAAGCAAATATTATTAGGTTTAAGAGAGAGTTAGACTGCAATACAATAATAGTAGGAAATTTAAACACCCTACTTTCAACAATGGACAGATCATCTAGGCAAGAAAAATCAACAAAGAAACATTGGATTTAAACTACATCATAGACCAATTAGAACAAATGGACATGTAGAGAGCATTCCACTCAAGAGCTGCAGAATACATACTCTTCTCAACTTCACATGGAGAATTCTCCAGATTAGGTAATATATTATACCAAAGAAACAAATCTTAACAATTTTAAAAAGATAGAAGGCATATCAAGTATCTTTTCAAACCACTATAGTATAAAACTAGAAATCAACAAGAAAAAATTCATAAATCTTACAAATACATGAAAATTAAACAACATGTTCCTAACTAACCAATACGTCAATGATGAAATTAAAAATGGAAATTTTAAAATTCCTTGAGACAATCAAGAATGGAAACACATCAAACCAAAGCCTATGGGACACAGCAAAAGCACTTTTTAAGAGGTAAATTCATAGCAATAAACACCTACATCAAAAGAGAAGAAAGGTTTCTAATAAATAATAACTGTGTACCTCAAGGAACTAGAAAAATAAGAGCAAACTAAACGCAAAATTGGTAGAAGGAAGGAAATAATAAAGCTCAGAGTAGAAACAAACAAAATAAAGACTGAAAAAATTTTTTCAAAAGATCAACAAAATGAAGATTTGGTTTTTTGGAAAGATAAACAAAATTGACAAACCTTTAGGTAAACTTAGAAAAAAAGAAAAAAGACCCAAATAAATAAAATTAGAGATGAAAAAGGAGACATTACATCCTCTATCACAAAAATACAAAGGATCCTAAGTGACTACATGGACAACTATATATCAATAAATTTGAGACAATAAAAGAAATAGATTAAATTCCTATACACATAATTATAAAAAAGATTAAGTTATGAAAAAAAGAAAATCAAAAGAGATAAATAACAAGTGAGGAAATCGAATCAGAGGAAGAAGGACCTGATGGCTTTACTGCTGAATTCTACCAAAAAGTTGAAGAAGAGCTAATACTAATTCTCCTCAAACTATTCCAGAAACTGAAGGAGGGAAATACTTTCAAACGTATTTTACAAGGCCAGCATTATCGTGATTCCAAAACCAGACAAGGACACAACAAAAAAAGAAAAATACAGGCCAATATCCCTGACAAAAACAGACGCAAAATTTCTCAACAAGATACTAGCAAACTGAATTCAACAGCACATTAAAAAAATAATTCACCATGATCAAGTGGGATTCATCCCAGGAATGAAAGGATGGTTCGACATATGTAAATCAACAAATGTGATACACCACATAAAAAAAAGGAAAGACAAATACAATATGATCATTTCAATAGATGCAGAAAAAGCATTTGTCAAAATTCAACATTCCTTTATGATAAAAACTCTCAACAAATTAGGTATATAAGCTATGTACCTCAACACAATAAGTGCCATATATGCCAAATGCACAGCTATCATTACACTGAACAATATGTACTGAAAGTATACATTATACTAACATTATACTGAAGAAAGCTTTCAGCTCTTCTTCTAAGATCAGGAACAAGCGAAGGATGCCCACCTTCACCACTTCAATTCAACATAGTACTAAAAGTCCTAGCCAGAGTAATTAAGCAAAAAAAAGATATAAAAGGCATCCCCATTGGAAAGGAGGAGGTCAAATTGTTCCTGTTCATCATAACATGATCTTACAGACAGAAATCTCTAAAGACTCCACCAAAAAATTATTAGAACTAATACATGAATTCCACAAAGTCCCAGGATACAAAATCAATATACAAAAATCAGTAGGATTTCTATATGCCAATTATAAACTATCTGAAAAAGAAATCAAGAAAATAATCCATTTACAATAGCTACAAAAAAATAAGATACCTAGGAATAAACTTAACCAAGGAGGTAAAAGATGTCTATACTGAAAACATTAATGAAGGAAATTGAAAAAGACACAAATAAATGGAAAGATATCCATGTTCATGGATTGGAAGAACTAATATTGTTAAAATGTCCATACTACCCAAAGCAATCTACAGATTTCATCAAATTCCTATCAAAATACCAACGACACTTTTCACAGAAGTAGAAAAAATAACCCTAAAATTCATATGGAACCACAAAAGATGCTGAATAGCCACAGCAATACTGAGCAAAAAGAACAAAACTGGAGGCATCACACTACCTGAATTCAAAATACACTACAAATCTACATCAACCAAAGAAGTATGGTACTGGCATAATCCAGATGCACAGATCAGTGAGGCAGAATAGAGTAATGAAAAATAAATTCATACACCTACAGCCAACTTATTTTCAACAGGTACCAAGAACACAACTGGGGTAAAGGCAGTCTCTTCAATAAATGGTGCTGGGAAAACTGGACATCCACCTACAGAAGAATCAGACTAGGCCCACACTGCTAACCATATACAAAAATCAACTCAAAATAGATTAAAGTATTAAATGTAAAACCCCAAACTATGAAACTACTAGAAGAAAACATAGGGGAAAGGCTTATGACATTGTGCTGGGCAAGGATTTTTTTTTAAATAAAACTTCAAAAGTGCAGGCAATGAAAGCAAAAACAGACAAATAGGATTACATGAAATGAAAAAGCTTTTACACTGCAAAGGAAACAATCAATAAAATGAAGAGACAACCTTCAAAATGGGATAAAATATTTACAAGGCATTAATGACAAGGCATTAATCCAGAATATATAAAAAACTTAATAGCAAAAAAACAAAAAACAAAAAAACTCAATTTTTAAAATAGGCAAAAGACTTTAATAGGAATTTCTCAAAAGAAGACACACAAATGGCCAACAGGTATTTTAAAAAATGCTCAACATCACTAATCATCAAGAAAATGTAAATCAAAGCCACAAGGAGATACCACCTCACTACAATTAGAATGGCCATTATCAAAAAGAGAAAAGAAAGCAAATGTTGGCAAGAATGTGGAGAAAAGGGAACACTTACACAATGTTGGTGGGATTGTAAATTAGTACAGCCACTACGGAAAACAGAACTACGATATGATCCAGCAATGCCACTACTGGGTACGCAGACAAAAGCAATGGAATCAGTACGTCGAAGAGACTTCTGCACTTGCAATAGCCAAGACACAGAATCAACCCAAGTGTCCAAACACAGATGAATGGATAAAGAAAATGTGGTATATATACAGAATGGAGATATGATTCAGCCATTAAAAAATGAAATTCTGTCATTGGGGATAACATTGATAAATCTGGGGGACATCATGCTAAGTGAAATAAGCCAGACACAGAAAGACAAACAGACAAATACCATACCATCTCACTCATGTGCAATCTGGAAAAAAAAAAAAAACAAAAGATCATAGAAGCTGAGAGTAGAACAGTGGTTACCAGAGACTGGGGAGGGGAGAGGAGAGGGTGGGAAGAGATTGGTCAACTGGTCCAAAGTCACAATTAGATTAGAAGAATAAGTTCCAGTGTTCGATTTCACAGCAGAGTGTCGCTGGTTAATAATAAGGTATCGTGTATTACAAAATAGCTAGCAGAGAGGATTTGAATGTCCTCTCCACAAAAGCATGATAAATGCGTGAGGTGACTGACATGCTGAACACCCTGACTGGATCATTGTACAACATGTATATGTAACAAAACATCAGACTATATCCCATAAATATGTACAAATTACAACATGTCAATAAATTTTTTAAAACAATAAAGTAACTTAGGAACGTTTTTTTTCCCATTTCTCAGAACAAACACTTCCAGAAAGATAAGGGAAATACCTATTTGGGGACCCTTCGTTCAGGTTACATATATATCATTCAGGTTAACTTGAAAAATGAAGAGAAACGGCAAAGTAAATTGATCATTTGTAAAATATTTGCAGTTATGATAGTTTATTTGAGCAATAACAACAACAAGAACATTGGCAAATTGATTCAACTGTCAGGATTAACAACGCCAATAACTCCAAACATTAATAAATTACAGAACTTTTAAAATGTGTTGTGTTTTTTTAAAAATAATATAATTAATAATTAAAATAGTCATCTTCTCTGAGTCTTGAAATTTGAATGGGTACAATGCAGTGGAGGGGGGGACTGAGAATTTCCACGTGAATCCAGTGAAATGATGCCTAGGCCTTGGCCAGGTTTTCCCTTCGGCCAGCCATTCAGCTCCTGCGACACACTCCGGGAGCTGAGCACACGGCAGTGAAGGAGCCCAGCAAGAGGCCACTTTCACGGAGCTGACACCCTAGTGGGAGATACAGTTCACAGAGGCTTATACCTGGCCCAGGAGAACAGAGCCAGAACAGAAAAGAAATTAAACTAATCCAACAAGATCACCAAGATCTGCTCCCAAGAACGGTCGAACCTGTGCACATACTCTCTTTTCTCGGCCCCCTTCTCTACCGAACTTCCCCTGTGAAAACGCTCTCTCAGGCAGGGCTCCGGCCAACTGCGTCATGCTTAGGTGCACATGGCTCACCCCCTCTCAGGAGTCTGAACCTCACTACAGGTAGCCATGAGGAGCTCCTAGGTAGCAGAAAGGAGTTTTAGGGACTTTCTCAGAGTCCCGTCACACATCTGTTTCTAAGGCAGCATTCATCACGCACCTGCTCTGTCGCAGCACGGCAGTGGGCTTGTGTGGGCAACAGTGGGTAGTTCATTTACCACCAAACACAGAGTCTGAAGGGATCTGGGCTGAGTACTGCCATGTGCCCTCCAAAGGCTCTCGCTACGCTTCTCACCCACCCAGCCCTGTGGCCCAGGAGGCTGGTCTTTAGGGACTGCATCAAGGGCCTCTTGTTCTGTCTTCTGGTTGGGTTCAGCCAAAGGCTGTCCCCAGCAGGAGATGAGGGGTGGGAGGAAAGAGGGCCAAGTTCTTATTTCCCAGCTCTCTCCCTGTCTGGCCACCAGTTGGCAGTGGCCTCTACCAAAGGCCATGCCTCCCTGTTAGGGGGTTCTCTTGCGTAGTGACAGCCACAGCTACAGCTACAGCTCCCTCTCTCATCATCCCTCCCCTCAACGCTGACTCTGCCCCCGGAGAAGCTCCACACTGGTGCTCCGCCACTGCTACGGGGGCTCCCTAAGCCCTGCCCAGGCCTTTGTAGTCTTCTCACTGACTTAACTGTCCATTCTAACAGACACAGGATGCAAAGCCAGCACTGCTCTCAGATCAAAGGCTGACTCCAGGCACCAGCTTCATGTTTAAGCTGCAGGGATCTAGGAAGGACAGGAGGGCCGGTGAGTAGTCTGTACGTGGTGCTTCCTCTCCTAAACACTGGTGACTCACCTCCCAATAAAACAAAGTTCAGGGCAGTGACCGAAGTGACCCCAGCCCCCCAGGCAGAAACAGAAACCTCTGGCTTACCTTCCTGTGTTCAGTGGAGGCCTGTGGGCAGACGAGCTGGAATCCAAGCAGCAGGAGGGAACCCAGGACACTGGAAAGGGAAAACAGCAACAGGCAGAGCCGTGAGTATAGTCCAGGCGGCAGCACCCAATGGAAGGCAGTGCCTCCCAGCATCATCGGGTGGGAGAGAACCCGGGGCCTGGGACGTGACCCAGTGAAGGCGCAAAGGGCCAGCCTCGCAGGAGGAGGCAGCACAGCGCTGTGTCAGGGCATGGCACGGGGCAGATTGGGATCAGATCCTAGCACTGCCGCTTCCAGCAGGGTTTCTAGGTCAGAGCGTCTAACCTCCCTGAGCCTCCGGCTCTTCCCTTGTAAATTGGGGATAGCAACAGAAACTGGCTTGGGAGGTTTGGGGGAGAACTGAATAAGAAAACGCACCACGCCTGACAGCGTAAGTGCTCATGTGGTGTGTGCGTGCATGGTGCTTCGGGGAGTGGGGAGGTCAGGGTAAAAATGAGGGTTCTGAGCCCGCCAGGGACGTTCCTCGCCCTGCAGCCCAGTCTCTCTTTAAAACCTTTCCTCCGCCCGCCCCTGGCCCTTTGGTGTCATACATGTCCTCTGCAGGCTGGATTAGCTGCGCTAAGCCCCACTGTCACCAGCCCTGATTAAGACTTGTCATCTAATAAAGGGAAAGCGTGGAAACAGGAGCTGGCTGGGACAGCTGGAGAGAACATGAAGCTGTGGATTCAAACACATCTAGGCTAGAATCCCAACTCCACTCCCATCTGGGTGATGCTGGGCAAGTTAATATCTCTAAGCCGCACACATTCTCACCTTCTGAATCACTGAACATGACACGGGGAGATGCCCGGTTTAGTGAGTCAGAGGAGAGACAAGTATTGTCAATTAACTTAAATGCCCAAGGCTCTTGATTCAAATCGTCAATGTCATTGTGTTAAGCATCTCTATAAAGCGGCTGCTACACCTTTTGAACTTTCATAGGGGTTAACACTAAGGACAGTTAACACAGTGGTTCCCAGTGGTTTTTTCCAAGCCTCCAACATAACTGAAAGATGTGAAATACTAGCCCAGCCCAAGAAAAACCATCACTACATTGGGGTGGAGATGAGGAAAACCTGCCTGCACCTGGGGGTTAGGCCTTGTGGGGTCAGATAAGGCTTCCGCCATCTCTAAGAATCCAAAATTCCACCCCAAAACCCACTTTGTCTGTAAATGACCCAGCAGACCACATAGAAGGGACACGGGCGATTGTTGTGAGACTGTGTGATATGATAAGAGCAGGGAACAAGGGCCGTGTAAAAAAGTGTTAAATGTCCCGTTTTTGTTGTTGCCTTAGAGTTGCAGCTGAGGCCTCAAAGCTGAATACCAAGGGTATTAAGCGTGAGCACATTCCCAAGAGCAGGGCTGCACTGTCTATTAGGATCTACAAAGGAGGTGCCCCACGCATCTTGGGCCGCAGCCCCTCACCCCCCTCCCACCTGTATGCACAGGAGGCTGGAGGACGGGAGAAGTCTGCTAGCTGTGGATTTCCTTGAAGAGGGATGTAGGATTGCTGAGTGCCCCCTCCACGTCCCCCAGGGAAGGAAAAGTAGCAGCTCTCTCCCAAGCCAAGCAAGGGGGACAACCATGCAGAGAGCTCGGTCTGGACCCCCTGGTGTCCGGGGACGTAAGGACTGGTGTCTAATGTTCCTCTGAAAAATATCTAAGGGCCACAAGCTGGCTGGAGTGTCTAGGAGGGCAGAGCGGAGAAGGGGATAGGGTGGGAGCAGTCTGTATTTCTAGTCTTAGAGGGGCAGGGGATGCTGTGTTTTTCCTATGAACACTCTCTCTCCCTCTCTCTCTCTCTCTCTCTCTCTCTCTCTCTATATATATATATATATATATATATATGTATATATATATATATATACCTACCTTATCATGGAAAGACACTGGACTTAGGTTATCTGGAAATGACCCCACCAAAGATTTCTCACTAGAATGAGGTGACCCGTGTGGCATGTACCCATGGCATATAGGGCTGGGGGGCAGGGGTAGGTCACAAGGGGTCAGCCAGTATTTGCGCAGCCTGCACCAGGGGATGGTGTAGGGGGAGACCCCAGCGTGGGGGAGGTTCTCCAAAGGGCCAACGAAAGTGCCCTAAGAGAGAAGAATCCAAATTTCAGACATCTGCAACAGCGGATGACAAGGGGTGCCAGTCCCAATGGGACCCCCTCCTCGCTCCATCCTGGAGAGGCGAACAACGGCAGAGCGAGGGGGCGGGGCGGGAACAAGGAGTGTGAGAACCAGCCACACCCTCTTCCCCAACACAGGGGTCTGAGGCTAGACCAGGCCCAGCTCACGGGAGGAAAGGAGCTTTAGATTGGATGGGAGACTAAAATTTTTATATCTGACTAGACTTTCTTTTCAATGTAGGGTATTTATAACACCATTTTTCCAAATAATGGATTTATTCAGAAAAATATAAATATGAAATTTGTGGTGAAAAGAATAAAAGAATTGATTTATTTATACCTTGTTGAGGATCTAAGCCAGGGCCATCCAATAGAATTTTCTATAAGGATGGAAACGTTCCTTATCTGTACTGTCCCAAGCACAGACACACAGATCTGTGCTGCTCAGTATGCAAGAAGCCAGTGGTACAGGTCTAGGTGGTGATGTTACTGATGTCCTGGGTTAATTCCAAAAACCATTTACTGAAAGGACAGGCATTCAACAATAAAATTATTCCCCACCCCACCCCTGCCACACAAATTTTTCTTTTTTTTTTTGGACTTTTTAGTACTTGAAAATAAGGCTGTTCATTAAACCCACAAAAAGAAAAGCTGCCCAAGATGTCTTCCAGAGATAGAGGCTGGGGCATTTAAGAGAATGGGTCCCCAGGCAGGATGGGAGAAGCACAGTCATTTTCTAGTTATGTCCTTAGTAGATCCAGCTTGGCCTCTAAGCCATGAATATGTGCATCACTACTCTGGAGTCCACGCTCCTTGGTGCTCAGACCTTGGGAAAATCACCTCCCTCTGTGCCTCAGTTTACTCATCTGTAAAATGGGAATAATGTAACCTGTCCTCCTGCCTCAAATGAGTTAATGTGTGCGAAAGCACATTATGAACTCATGCCTACAAATCTGGATCAGTTGTAGCACATTCTGGCACTGTTTATTCATTTAAAAAGAAAACCAGATTGGTGTGGTTTTGTTAAAAAAACAAACAGCAGCTCCATAAATGTGTTACACCTCAGCCCCTCAAAGCTCTTGGCACACACAGTAGCCACATATTTGTAATGCAATCAGGAGCAGTTTTGCGTAACCACTGCCTGGAGCTTGCAGGTTGTACTTCCACAGCCTTCAGAGGGACTTGGGGCAGGAGAGGGAAGGAAAGATTTTCCAGGAGGGGAGACTCTAGGTTTTCCTCTGTCTCAGAGGAGCTGCATTCAACTCGACTCGTACCCTCACCTCCTTCAGGTCTCTGCCCAGAGGTTCTTGTCTCCATAAGGCTTCCCCGACCCTACATAAAACAGCGCTCCTTCTCCCAGCCCAGCCTCTTCCTAGCACTTACCATCTCACATACCATGTCTTTTTCATTTAAATTTCTCCCTCCACCTACTGGAATGTGAGCTCCACGATCAGGGATTTTGTTTTGTCACCGCTTTATTCCCTGGCACCTAGCAGAGTGCCTGCTATATGGTGAGAGCTTGATTCACTGAATGAATGAGTGATGGTTCCCCATCTTGGCAACCTCTGAAATTTCAAGATAAGTGAAAATAGTGTGAGTTAACATATTTGAAAATGTCCAAAGGAAATTTGGAACTTTTAAAAGTTATTTTATGAGGGATTTATAAAAATCAGTTGTGCTTTTGAATTTCTGTGCAACCCTTCCCAAAAAACCATCCTCATAAGATTTACATGAGGTATGGCAGCAAAATGTTTGCTGGTACCTCTTACTGCAAAAATGCTACACAAATTATATTTAGGTGTTCAAATGCTTCTTTTCATCTAGCTGGGCCCTAATGAAGCTAAAATCCACAGAGGCACCCAGCAAAATTCATTCTGGAATAAAAATCTTAGTTATTAAATGGGCTCTGCTCTGAATGGAATAGAATATATTCCCCCAGAGGGGAAATTATTCTTTGGGCTACAATAACAGCAGGCAGAGCACTATATAACCCCAAGGGCCAGATGAAACTCTGCCAAGGGCTGAGTTTCCCACTTCTGCTCAGCAGACTGTTTTAGGATACCTCACCCTGCTCACACATCCTAGCTAACTGGGAGTCTGTAGCTGTGCGCACCCCTCTTCCAAACACCAACAATCTATCCCAAATCCTTGTTCCTCTTGACCTAATTAGAAATTAATGTTCGAGGAATGGGAGAGCATGTGTGTGTGTGTATGTGTGTGTATGCAACTCGTGTGTTATTTCACTTTGATAGTTTGCTTTGGCAAACTGCTCCCAGCTTGCAACGTTTTGACAGATTGAAGGCTACCAGGGCTTTTGGCAACAAATCACACACTCCCTTCCAAGCGGCGGGGGGAAGCCACATTCCTACCAAGACTTTCCGATTCACCTTGCAGTTGAAATAACCTAACATTTCACACTAATCAGAAAAAAAGAAATAGTTATGCCATCTACCCAGCACTGTTCTAGATTTCAAACACTCTATCATTTCATTTCCTTGTGTAGAAAATAATACTCATTGAAATTTGGTACCAGATTTACATCATGGAACTGGGGCTCTGGGCTTCTGTATCTGCCCTGGCCAGCCCTCCTCCTCCGCAGTGAGGCGGATCCCACCAGCCACAGCCACAGCATACCTCCAAGGACCTCCATGAACTCAACACCACTTGGGCACATCAAGTTAAAAAACAAGGAAAACAGTAAAAAAAACAAAACAAAACAAAACTTTACTTCTTTTCTTCTTCGGTTAATACAACCCAAGAGATATTTCGGGAGCTATAAAATTGCTAATAAAATTTTACCACCTTAGCAAAAGACAGCCCAAATCCTAGCATTAAAGAGAAATCCCACCTAGCGCCCTCTGGAGATAAAACATTTTTGCTGAGCGTGCATTTGCCCATGTTCAGCTCAGCCCTCTGCTTTCCTCTGACAGCAGTTAAGAGTGAAGACAGCAAGGGAGGGAGATGGGTTACCAATGACACCTGATAGTTACCACTGCTCTCAGCACGTACAAGCAGAATTTCATTTAATCTTCACAACCATCGTATCACTTATAGTATGCCCGTTTGCATGTATGGAAATTGCGGCACCGAAAGGGTAAGTCGTTTACTGAAGTCACACACCTGCCAGTGGCAAAGCCTGATTTCGAACACCAGCCGTCAGACCCTTGGCCTGGGCTCTTAACCACCGTACGCGGGGCCCTCATTAGAACACAACACATTTACACGAAACCAGCATTTGTCATTTTATCACATCAATTTTCTTCCCCAGTCTGTATCAGGCTGTGACTTGACAATCTGGTTTCTTTTCTGCCATTGCTTGCGACAATCAGAAAATAAGTGGGTGCAATAAAGCCTCATTTAGCCAGCCCTGCAGGAGAACATTCTAAATTTCATAATAAATGAAGCTAACACATATATCCCAAACTTTTTTTTTTTAATGCGTTTTATTTATTTCCTGTTTCCTTACACAGAGTAACCTTCCTTAGCTGGCTCAGCGTCACCACTGTGAGTATCAATCAATCTGTGCAGCACAGGGTGGTGGTCTTCGGAGCACGGCAGGCTCGGGCTCGAGACCCCCAGACACCTAGGGCTTTTTGAAGGCAGTTGGCACTTAGCTGTCTCCTTCCTGCTGTCAAGTGTTGCTTCTGGTACTTTCGATGAGCCTGTGTCCTCTTAACTCAGCCCCCTTAACTCAGCCTTGGCCTCGGAAACCTTCAGACAAGCAAGCTGTAGCCAGACCAAGACCAGACAGGCTCTGCCGGGCTTGTAGGAAGTGAGTCTCTCCATTTCGGAGTGTAGATTTAAGGACACCTATTCTTTTTTTTTTTTTTTTTGGTTCTTTTTTTTTTAATTTCAGCATATTATGGGGGTACAAATGTTAAGGTTACGTACATTGCTCTTGCCCCCACTCCCTCCTTGAGTCAGAGCCTCAAGCCTGACTATCCCCCAGATGGTGCACATCACACTCACTATGTATGTACATACCCATTCCCTCCTCCCCCCTCCCGTCTGTCTCACACCCGATAAATGTTGTTTCTATGTGTCCACTTAGGTGTTGATCAGTGAAACCAATTTGCTGGTGAGTACA
>CAUYRT010041873.1:0-29463 GCA_963574885.1 Lepilemur ruficaudatus
TCCAAATTCTTTTCCACAAAGGTTGCACCAATTTGCAGTCCTACCAGCAGTGTAAGAGAGTCCCTATCTCTCCACATCCTCGCCAGCATTTGTTGTTTTGGGATTTTTTGATAGAGGCCAGTCTCACTGGGGTTAGGTGGTATCTCATTGTGGTTTTGATTTGCATTTCTCTGATGCTTAGAGATGATGAGCATTGTTTTTATATGTTTTTTGGCCATTATTCTGTCTTCTTTGGAGAAGTTTCTGTTCATCTGCCACAGGAGTGAGTGCGGAGAGTGCCTTTACCCTGCCCTGGGAACTCGCTGAGGTTTCGGCAGACTCTGGATAGACCTATTTAAATTATTTTAGTGAACATTAAGGCAATTGATAATGAGAAATTTCATAGCTTTAGCTTTTCTCTAACTTTTTATATCAATGAAAAATCCCAATATTTCTAGTATTTCAATGAGCTATGAAAGGGAAAACCTCATTGTTAGCTATATATTAATAAAATTAATAGACTAACAGGCAAAAAATAAATAAAAAATGTATTGGAAAGTTACTAAGATATCTATGGGGAATGAAGGCCCAGATAATTTTGTGGGTAAATTCTAACAAATTTTTAAGGAATAGGTAACTCTTTGCTATTTAAACTAATTTATAGCATAGAAGAAGTTGGAAATTGTCTTACTGATTTTATGAGCCTAATAAACTGTAATGTCAAACTAAATAAGGATATAACCCAAAAAATAAAATTCTAGACCAATCTAATTGTTCTAAAATTTTAAATAAAATATTGACATATGGAATACATAGTATTTAAATAATGGTTATATTAGTTATATAAAATTTCATAATATACCACCCCAAATTTTACAGTCTTAAATCAACACTTAAGCTCATGTTGGCAATTTGCACCAGGATGGACCGGGCAGTTCTGCCAGTCTGGCTGTGGTCACTCATATGGCTGTAGGCCATACTGGGGATGGGTGGCCCAAGATGGTCTCCCTCACCTGTCTAACAGTTGGTGCTAGCTGTGAGCTGGGTCTCTCTCTCGATGTGGTTTCTTATCTTTAAGTTTGCTTTCTGGGCTTCTTTACAAAGCAGTCTTAAGACAGCAAGGAGGCAAGAGCAGAACCTGCAAGGCCTCTGGAGGTCTAGATCGTAAGTCACACAATGTAATTTTTGCTGCATTTAAGTGGTCAAAGCAAGTCACAAAGTGGCCTCATTTCAAGGGAATAGGGAAAGAGGATACTTCTTAATGGGAAGGATGACAATATCACATTGTAAAGGGATGTGCTTCCAGGGATGAGAAGAATTGTTGCAGCCATTTTTGAACACAATCTACCACAATCATTAAATGGATTAACTTTTGTAAAGCACTTAGAACAATGACTGGCACATAGTGTCACAGAAGTATTTGTTGAATAAATAAGGGATCAACTACTGTTAATCCCAGGAATGCAAGGAAAGCTCACCATTAGAACAATCCACTGATTATGGTTTTCTGAAAAAAAAATCTATTTCCCAGAAAGGAGGCTAATACAGGTAGGTATCTTTCATTAAGGGATTTCAAAGAAAAAAGAGAATCTACTACTCCCTCAATTTTTTGAGCTTCAAAAAATTATGGTGTCTTCCAATCAAGATGGGGTATTGCATAATCTTCTCCACTCTATTCCAGAGACATGGGAATAGTTGAAAAAAGTTTTTTTTTTTTTTTTGAGACACAGTCTCATGCGGTCAACATGTCAAGAGTGCAGTGGTATCATCACAGCTCACTGCAACCTCAAACTCCTGGGCTCAAGCAATCCTCCTTTCCCAGCCACCCTAGCTCCCTAGTAGCTGGGACTATAGGTGCATGCCACCACACCCGACTAATTTTTCTAGTTTTAGTAAAGATAGGGTCTCACTCTTGCTCAGGCTGGTCTCCAACTCTTGGCTTCAAGCAATTCTCCTGCCTTGGCCTCCCAAATTGCTAGGATTATAGGTGTGAGCCACTGAGACCGGCCTTGAAAAAAGTATTTTAAAAAATTATAAAGTACATATATGAGCTTAAGAACAAGAGGAAGAACAGTGGACCAGGAATGGAGAGTTGTGAGTTAAGACAAGCTGCACAGCCCTCTAACGTTAGTATTGGACAAGGACTGTGGCCACATCAGCTGGGTTGCAGCTAGAAATGGACGGCCTGCTTGTACCTCCAGTAGGAAAGAGAGGGACCCAAGTCAAAGTTGGGAGGATGCTGTTGCTGCTTGTGGGCAGTCTTTGAGATTGCTTTGCTTATAAAGAGCAACAGCCCAACCCTCTAACTTGGCCTCTGTCTGGATATCCCAGTGGGCCAGGCTTAGGCAACCTCAATACCACTCCAGAAGAAAGACCTGAGTGGGTAAAAATGCTCATGCAATATAAGAGCACAAAGAAAAATTTCAAAGCACACAAAGGAAATCATGGTCATGAGAGATTACCACAGTAAGTTTTTCTCATGAAAAATTGCTAGCAGTAATTTTTTCTGGGGATAGATTTTCTTCACATGACATCCCAAAAGTGTTTATTTACTTATTTCACCAATATTACTTATTTAACAAGCATCTACTATGTACCAAGTACAAGTTGCTGTAATGGCAGAGAATAAAAAGTGAACAAAACACACAAAAATCCGTCTCTTCGTGGAGTTTGTACTAGTGAGAGAGAGATGAGCAAAGAAACATTTCAGGAGTAATCTGGATAGGAGTGGCAGCTAGTTATACACAGATGGATGATGGCTGAGATATAGATTCTTGAGCCCTTGAATCCCTGTCCATCCTCATGAAGTCCCAGACACCAATCATTTTTTCTTTCTTATCAAATTACACAAATGAAATGCAATGTGAGGAGAAAATACGCTTTGTATCCTGATCTCTGTTAAAAGGAACAAGCTCACAGGACCAAAAGGCAGGAAAGAGGATATGGTTCATGTTATATAAGGAGAGTAAGGGGCCTTCCAGGGTAGGCCAGAGAAGGGAAAAATTAATAACTATTCAGGAAGTTTAAAGATTGGATAGGATTGGGGGATTAGCAACTTAGTTTTGCACCATCTGGGAATTTTTCTATTTTTTTTTTATATATATGCTCTCTTAGGTTCTTCTTTTTTAAAGGCAGCCCAACATGTGCTCATGAGTTTTCCATTTTGTTTAGGCTCAGTACAGGTGTGAACTGGGCAATCACATTTTCCTTTTCTAATTATAACTGAACTTGAAGTTGGGTAGAGAGAGAAAGTAGTCACAAAGGTAGGAAGCTACTGTGCCCCTCTTCTCTTCCCTTGTTATCATCTTGCTTTAAAGTTTTTCCATTAAAGGAATTACAGTTTAATTATTGCCTAAAATTATTTTTTGAGGTGGGGGGAAAGTTGAATTTCATTGACTACCGTGACACTACGCTCTACTGGTTCTCCTCCTATGACTAAATCTTCTTGGGTGAGCAGCTCTCAATCTTTTTGGAGGGTCAAATACCCTATTTTGAGAATTTGATTACATGTATGAATTCATAAAAAATATACATGTGCATATAAATATACATACTTATGCATATTTTATGCATAACTAATGAAATACATCCTTAAGATAAGAGTATGAATTTCTTACAGGTAGATTTTCTTTCTTTGTTCACATCTTTTAATATTGAGGTTCCCAGGGAGTTGTCATTGACAACTAGGTGCTCATCCTGTTGTCTTTGTCTACTCTCAACGCTTTTAACTCAGGGCTATAATATAGAAGACTTGCACACTAACGTTCTAGTCCTAACACCTTCTCTAAGCTTGGAACCCTATATTCAGTGCCAAATAAGCATTCCCACCTTGTCCCAGTGCACAACCTAATAAAATACAACCTTTTTTTCCCTCAACTTATCAGGGGGCACCACCACCCCCTCCAAAGTAATTCAAGCTGAAAAGTTGGATATCATCCCCGATTCTCTTCTCTAACTCTCAATGCCCAACCAACTTATCAGGGGGCATCACCTTGTTTTTTGTCAACTTGAAAAAGTTTTTTTTTCTCAACTTATCAGGGGGCACCACCACCCCCTCCAAAGTAATTCAAGCTGAAAAGTTGGGTATCATCACCGATTCTCTTCTCTAACCCTCAGTGTCCAACCAATCACCAAATAACTTTGATTGCAACCCATGAATGTCTCCATCCACTCCATCCCCTTCTCTCCTACTGTTAATGCCTTAGTTCACTTTTTCAGCCTCCCTTCTGAATTATGGCATTCAGCCCCCATGTGGTCTTCCTGACTGGAATCCAGCCCTGCCTCCAGTTCTCCTTCCCCACTGCTGCTAGAATTGTCTCCAAAATGCAAATCCAATCATATCACACCCCTGCAGAAAATCCTTAGTGGTGTCCGTGACTTTTATGACGACAGCATGGGACACCACTAAGTCAAGGCCTTTCACCATTTAGCTCCTCCTGACCTCTTTGAGCCCACAACGCCCTCTCATTCTCTTCCTATCCTTGTCTCTCCTGGGCAGCCCTGCTTCTTAATGATTCATCACTGTGTACTTATAGACCCCTGAACAGGCTGAGCTCTTTCATGTCTTTAGACTTTCACATATCCTGTTCTCCTTGCCTGGAATTCTAGCCCTCTCCATACTTAACCGTTTTGCAACTTCTTGTTTAATTTTCTAGGTTCAGTTTAATCTCCTCTGAGACCTTTCCTTTCTCATAGGTGGAGTAAGATACCCCTCATCTCCCCTGGCTTCAATATTGCACATAGCTATAATTTTACACGTGTGACATTGTAATGATTTCCTTACTCAATGTCTGCATTACGAGACTGACAACCTCTTGAAGGCAGAGACTGTGTTCACCCTACCTTTCCATTCTCCAGGACCTGCCACTGTGCCTGTCATAGTAGGAGTGCTGTAAATATGAAATTGAATTAAACAGCCAGCACTACAAGATAAAAGTTCCATGGAATGTTCCTTATGTAACGTTAAGGTTCTGCTCAGTTCCTCAGTAAGCCTCCATAACAGCAAAATCAGTTTCCCTATAGCCCCAACAGTGTGTAAGAAAAAGTAGCAGAAAAGACTAAATCATTCACTCTAATAAACCTCTCTGTGTTCTGCTGACAGGACAACCTGCCCCTTCTTGTTTCATTTACGGGTGTTGTCATGGCAAAATATTATGCAGTTTAGGAGAAATCACTTCAAATAGCTGGAGGGATGAGGCTTGATAGTTTTAGTGAAGGATTTATTATTTGAACCATACAAAACTACTGTGAAATGTTGGCAAATAACTGAGCCTCAGGGGGTAATAATTACTTTCACTCTATAATTGTGGCTGATGTAAAATAAAAGCAATGTAAGTTGAAGTTTCAGATACTAATATAGCATAAATAAGAAGCAGGACTGGGATAAAGTCAGTGAAACAATTTTCTGTCCTCAAAAGCTAACAAGGAGTGATACAATATTTGGAACCTGAACCAATGACTTTTGGCATATCAGCTTGACAAATTCCCCAGTAGAGCATAACACTGAAGTTTATCAACCTTTTAATCTATGCCTGTAAGCTCATCTCTAAAGGTTTTATTAAATATATTATGATTGATTTGTTCTTTTTGCTTAGGATTGCTTTGGCTATTCAGGCTCTTTTTCTGTTTCCAAATGAAGCACAGAATTATTTTTTCTAGATCAGTGAAATATGACATTGGTATTTTGACAGGGATAAAATATTATTTTTATATCTTGCTAAATTATTTAGTTAGTATTTGAATTAAGTATAATCAATATCTTTATCAATTTTAATATATGTAAGTTATTAACAATCCCTTTTAAATGTAAAATTAGCAGACTTCTCAATTACTATTAATTATTTCAGGATTTTTTTCAGTAATAAATATACACTTGTAAATTAACTGCCTGGTAGAATTTCAACATATAAAGCACATAAAGAGATTTTCACTATAATTTATATCTAAAAGGCTTATCTATGTTTGTAGGTAAATTTACAGATAATAATGATAAATCAGAATGACATAACTTGTAGCTATTACTGATGTTGTCATGCTGACTAGACATATTAATCTATATCGTTTTACAATCCTTGACCAGGCAGAAATTCAAAAGATAACTGAAATGATAGTCAAGTGGGCATTTGGTTCTTTAAACTTCCAATGTCTGAAGCTAAAACCAAAGCCAAAAAACAGGTTTTTGGCTAAATATCAAGAATGATCACTGCATCTTCACAGATTGCAAATCATGTACAATAAATCTTAACATTGTTAATAGGTTGTTGGAAACTGCGACTTTAAGTGAAACAACACATAGCAAAATCAATTTTACCATAGGCTAATTGATATAAACAAGAGTTAAGTTCCTATGGCATATTTCTGATCACAAAAACATCACCAAACTTCTAAATAAAGACCAAAACACTTCTAATAGTAAATATCACAATAAATATGAGCTAATCGTACATCAAAAAAAGATTAATAAAAACAAGTAAGATAATTATTTATCCACTTGTTCCGGTGCAGGGTTACAGGTCACCAGAGCCTGCCAAGGCAGCTCAGGGTGCCAGACAGGAGCAATCTTAGGACACCATTCCATTCACTTATACACTTGCTCAGACGGGGACCATTTAGAAACACCAATGAACACCATGTCCACATTTTTGGGATGGGGGAGGAAACTGGAGTTAGAGAAAACCCATGCAGACATGGGGATAATGTACAAATTGCACACAGACAGTGGCACCAACAGGGAATCATTTTTTTTCCCCTTGTTAATATTATAACAAAACCACCTTGAATGAAACAACATTATTTGAGAACCTGCTATATCCGAATCAGGTAGTTCAGCATGAAATACTTTGATTTCCTTTGTTGAGTCAGCTGGAAATAATTTTCCATTTTCTTTGGAATAAAGAGATGGAACAATTTATTTCCTAAAGGAAATCTTAGCAATAATTTCTGGGTTGAGCATTGCTTGGATTTAAATGCAATTTTAAAGTTTAAAGATTAAGCTTTTACCTGAGCTTTTTTGAGAACTAGGCATAATTAAATGCAAAGAGATTTTTTTTTTTAATTGGGGGAAAACTACAAAGCATTTACAGTACAATGTTTACAGTCACAATTTGTAGTGAGCTGATTCCCCAAAATATATTACCACTCAAGTTGACTTATCTTGTGAGAGATTTTTTTAAAAAAATAATATTTAGATTATCAGCTAGCACTTGTACTCAGAGATCTTTTTTTTTTGAGATGGAGTCTCACTCTGTCGCCCTCGCTCACAGCAATCTCAAACTCCTAGGCTCAAGCAATTCTCCTGCCTCAGCCTCCTGAGTAACTGGGATGACAGGCGGATGCCACCATGCCTGGCTTTTTCTATTTTTAGTAGAGACAGGGTCTCACTCTTGCTCAGGCTGGTCTTGAACTCTTGACCTCAGAGGTTTTTAAGAATTGGCATTATCCTTTCCACAACCAAATATTTAAAACAATTTTTAGTCAGGAAACTTAATGTAACTCTGAGATCAGAGTTACCACAGTTAGATATGTGGTCTCCTTTTCGTCACAAAATTACCTTTAAGATTGCAAGTATTTACCTTAATAAAGCCTCACTATTAAAAAAATCTTAAAATTATTTATGAAAATGTGATATAATTAACATTCTTCTGCTACCATTATAATCAGCATGTGAGTATAAATCACAAAAGGAGCAATGACAAAAGTAACAGATCTTTTTTTTTTTTTTGCTATTTTAACCACAGTATTTAGACAGTGCTATAGTTAATGTTAATATATATCACATAATAAAAATAAATTTAAAAACTATGAAGGAGACAGGGGTGTGAGGGATAAAATCTACCTATTGGCTGCAATATACACTATTCTGGTAATGGGTACACTAAAAGCCCTAACTTCAGCATTATACAATTCATGCATGAAACATCTACTGAAATTTAAAAAAAAAACCCAATTTTTAAAATTTTCTTTGCTGAGATCCTAAATATATACTGTAACTATGGTTGCTTTTCCTAAATCATTTTGGCATGAATAAGCTGCCTTGAACAAAAATAATATAAGATTGTTATATTTATAGAATTCTAATTTATGTTCGTGTATGAATATGGAAACTGGAAAAAACCTAAACATCTAACAATGGAATATGCCAGATATGGCTAGCTGTTCACCAAAAGTTAGTCTCCTCATTGGTATTATAGACATGACTCTGGGAAATGATTGTCCATCCAGGGACTACATTTCCCAGACTCCCTTGCATCCATATATGTCCATGTGACTGGCTCTTGCCAATGGGATGTGATTGGAATTGACAGGTGTTAACCTGAGGCTGATTAAGTCAATGTGACTTCTCCTTCCGTTTAGGTTGCAGAGAACTTCTTGGCCTGGTCAATAGGGAGTGTTGCAACTGGAGAGTGCATGACCTTGTGAAGGGCTGTCTTCTAGTTAGCTTGAGCCCCTTGTTGCCATGTGAATTTGTGGGGCCAGTGAACCAGATCTTGACATTATTCAAGAGAAGCTGAAAATATGGATTTTTACTTGAAATACTCTTATTTTAAAAACCATCTGCATGCCAAACAAAACAGTTTGTGGGCCATCAGTGCACAATCTGTTGTAAAATAATTTGAGCCCTCTGTAGATTAATTGTATTAATAATCATACATTACACATTATAAAGGTTTTATAAAGTGCTTTCACATACATTGCTTTCTCTAACCCTTAAGAAAACTTAATTTGTCGGCACTGTCATGGCAGGTGTGCTGAAGAAGACTACTGGCCTTGTGGGATTAGCTGTATGTGACACTCCACACGAGAGGCTAAGAATATCGTATACAAAGATTCTTGGTGTTCTTGAGCAAATCCCTAAAAATGGAGCGGACAGAAAGTATAAAGAACAGATTACAAATGAGAAGCTGGCTATGGTTAAAGCGGAACCAGATGTTAAAAAATTAGAAGACCAACTTCAGGGCAGCCAAACAGAAGAGGTGATTCTTCAGGCTGAAAGTGAACTAAGTCTGGCAGGAAAAATGATGCAATGGAAACCATGGGAGCTGTTAGGGGAAGAGCCTCCTGCCAATCAGTGGAAATGGCCAATATAATCATCATTAAATGACTTTAGCCAGTTGATGGGAAATTGATACAATTAAATGTTGTGTTATATTTTTAAAAAAAGAAAGAAAACTTAATTTGGTAAATATTAATATTACTAAATTGAAGAAATAATGGAACCAAAGCTCAGAAATTTGTACTCTCAGGACTTCCTCAGAGCTATATGCCACAGTTCTACCTTTACCTCCATTTCTATCTCTTTGTCCCTCTTATGCTCAGCTGAACTACCCATGCTCCCTGGAACTTGCCAGTACATTCTCTCTACACTTTCCTTGCTATGAGTCCCTCTATTTTGAAGCCCTTCCTTCCTGCTAGACTTCCCTACTTTATTGTTTCTTCTCTGCTTTCTACTCATGCTTCAAGACTAAGCTTAAATGCCTCTTCCACATGAATATTCTCAGCTAGCTTTGTACTTCCTTCTCTGTTAGTAATTCATAGATCATATTTTTCTTGGATTTTAGATGCACATATGTGTCTCCCTAACTAGATTATAAAACTCTGAGGGCAGGGAGCAAGTCTTATTTCTCTTTACACCATCTTATGGCATCCTCATAAGTCTCCACACAAAATAGATATTCAGGAATATTCATTGAATCAAAATTTCCACCTATTCTCAATAGTGTAACAAATATACATTTATTGTGCAGTTCTAAAGCCTTAAGTTAGATTTAATAAACCTTCTGAATCAGTATAATAGAAAAACATATTTCCACCTACAGAAAAGGAAAGGTTCATCCTTTAAGCTTGAGGACTGCTGCGGTAGAGTCTCAGAGCTGGTGTAAATCAGCAACAGGTAATGGTTAGACCACATCTCATTAGCCAACAGCTGGCTGGTGATTACCACGAACAGACTTTGCTATGGCTTAATTCCTTCCTTCAAATGTAAATCAAGATTTTAAAGGAGTTTATTAAGCAATTTCTTAAAGAATATATCTTCTGTTGCAAAGAGGCCCCAGCCAATGGAGTGTTTTGTTTAAGCTCTTGAAAAGGTAAAGAGGTAAACTGCAGTGAGACATTTTCATGTCACTAGTAATCAGAAAAAAGAGCTCACTGTCCTTCTAATGGTGAGATGAAAGCAGGTTCATCTATCAACTGGAGCCATCAACTCTGATGAGAATAAGCACAGGAAGTATTCAGAGTTGCATTTCCTAGTTATTGCTTTCTTATTTTCAAACTGCTTCTATTCATTTCTGTATGGCTGGATATGAGCTATTTTAGGCATGCTAATTTAATGCTTTTTTTTTTTAAAACAACCTATTTGATGTCTGTGAAGAACTATTGATGTATTTTGTATCAAGTTATTAACTTGAACTAGTTAGGAATTAATGAAGAAAGCCACAAAAAAAGGCAATGTTTTTATTTTAAACAAATTCATGTTAATTCATGTGCCTCTGATTAAGTTAAAAGCCCTTAGTACATGTATAATTAAAATAAAAATTCATGAGCCCAACACAACTTTGACAGATGGATGAATTGAGAGAGGAGATGGTAGGAAAGTTGCATATGTTTGTTATGATCAATTTAATATTCTGGGTTGGGAGATAATTTCTGAACAAGTCAATTATTATTGATTACTTGTAAAGATTTATCCTTTGATCCTCAGCTGTCTTCTGCCATGCCTTAGGCTATGTTCAGCATCTCAGTGGGAATAGAGTCATTCTAGGCAGAACAAAATTCTCCCCAGCTATCAGCTTCATTGGCAGCACTAGCTGGCTTGGAAATTATCTTCCAATCATAAGGAAAGCTTCTTTTCAGGGTTTAATATATCTATTGTAGTCTAACTTTTTGGAACATGATAATTTACAGGAGCCAGATCTGATTAATTAGTAGGGTACCTAATGATTTTGGATCAATGGCCATTCACTAAACAAAGTAGTCAATAAAGAAAATAGTCTATTGCATTTAACCAAAGCCTTGCATTTGTTGACCACATTCAGTTTGAAAAAATAACTCTTTCCCCCTCCTTCCAAAAGTAACACATGTAGTTAAACATGGGGATGTGTAAAGATGACAGACTGGGGTTGGAATTCCCTTCTGTTCCCACCTGCTAAAGGAGTCAGGGCAAATTACTGGTCTCAGTTTTCATTTCTTTCCATGTAAAATAGTACTATGAAGACCCGAGAAGCCTTAGCAGTAGCACTGGACCTGGCATATTGAATGCACTCTATAAATATCAGCTATTACTATATTGTAAATAACAATTTACAACTTATTGTTATTTATAATATAGTAATATAAATAAGACAAAAATAAAAATCAACATAATCTCACACATTGGTATAAGCACTAGAAAGATTTTGGCATATTTTCTTCTGACCTTTTTCTATAATATTTACACACAAAAAATGAGATTGTATTGTACATATTGCCTTTTTTCTCACTTAACAAAATATTAACAATATCTTTGGATGCCATTATATATTACAGAAAGTTTTTAAAAAGAATTTTATTCATTATAAATTTTTGTGAGATGAGTTTGGGGTAACATGTCAGGGTTTTAGAACTTCCATGCTCTCGAATGACAAAAAAAATCTATTGGTGGGACTAACTAGGTAGGAGCTGCCACTGCTGGCTGCAGCCAGTCAACAGCATCTGCTTCTTTCCACCAACAAGCAGTTACTAAAAATATGGGGTGGGGGTGGTGATTCCTGAGAGCAAAGAACATTATATTTTTGTACCTTGAAAGCCTATTTTCATAAACAACCAAATGCTAATGAAAATGTAAAATACTGGATTCTCCCTAACCCTAGACACAGAGTTAAACTGAAAATTCTAAGGCGGATGTTAAAGATGAGCATAGTGTTGCCCTTTATGTCTGATCCAACCCTGGATCCTTCTTCTATTTCCAATAAGGCCAATTATCTTATTTTCCTTTAATCCCATTCCTATGCTGTTTTTGCATAGGAGGACTTACATGTTTTGGTTAAATAACATAACTGCATTGGAGACTTTCTATAAGCAGGGGAAACAAGTTTAATCATATAGAATCCTTTTAAAATGTGGAACAAGAGTGTGCTGGTTTATTGTCACTGGGCTTTAACACTCCCACTCTTCTGTACTCTGCTTTGTGATGTTGGGGCTCAGGGCCTACAAACTTTCCCCCTTTGGTAGCAATATCCTGCTATATACTGCCAAAAAGGGCCACTTAAAGAGACTGGAGGTAGGGACTTGCTTCTTCCTGTCCCTTCCAGTGTCATCACAGCAGTGGTTCTTCATGTTGGCCATGACCGCAATTCCAGCACAGCAGGACTTTCAGAACCAGCCTCAGTAAACCCTCTCCCCTGAGACACAATCATTCCCTCCTCAGAGATATGGCTGCCAGCTCTGTGAGGCTCTCTCCTTCAAACTTCTAAATTTTAGTAATTCCAACCTGTTTCCTTTGTTCCTGTCACCCTCGGGGAAGTAGCTGCTCCTTGCAGTTGCTCTCTCTGTGATGCCTCAATACAGCCCCCTGGACATTTCCAGTTCTTCAATACTGGTTAACTTTTCTTTGTGTCACATTCTCCTCTCTAAACTCTCTGGTGTATTCTGTCTCCTGACTGGACCCTGGCCAATGCAAGGACCAACACCAGGCTGGCTTTGCCATTTCATTCACACTGTTATTGTGTGTGGCTATTTTGCTTTGTCAGTGCCTCTCAGCTGGTGGTAGGGGACTACTGGTGGGATGCTAGGTTAGCGTCCTAACCTAGCATCCCACCATTTACTTAGAATTTAAAGTAGAATTTTCTCCCCAATTGCTGAAAATACTTCAGCAATTATTTGTATTTCTGTGAAGTTTACTGTATATGATATATATAATATAACACCTGTGAATAAAAATGTCTTTTGATTAACAGACTTTTGTTTCTTTTTTTGTGTAACTCCATGTAATACACAAAAAGTCACTTTCTAAAGGTCACAGGTTAATCCATGTTTTATCTATATATTTGTAAAAAATTTAAAAAAGGCTTTTGCTGCATTTTTATGCGGAAAACAACAAACTAGCCTTTAAACAGAAAGTTGTATTTCTTGATGTGATTTAAATAGAACATCTGTCAAATTGGCTTCTTCAACCTAACATTGTCTAAAAATGCTAAACTGGCTTCTTAAAAATGATCATTTCACCTAGGAAACAGCTCTCCTTGAGTACAGAGTTGTTGGATGTGAACAAAGCCTCTAATTATTCCTCAAAGAATCTCTGAAGAGCTAAGATCACCGAATTGAAGAAGAATTCTACCTGACATTTCTATGTGCCATAGGAAAAATAAAAGTAGATTTCCCCCTCTTTTTCCTGCACACTCCCCCTCAGTCTCTCTGAGTCCTCCCCTCCCTCTCTCCTGCCACTCCTTGATTCTATAGCAGATACTTAAAGAGAACCCATAGGCTAAGGATAAAGCAAGTTTGACTTTCTTTTCTACCAGTTCTATCGGTGAATGTGGGTTACGGCTGCCGCGGCCTGAAATGACTCCTGTACCTCTTTTCTCATCTTCTCCAGTAATTTCTGAGGCGTGCTCTCTTTCAGGGGCTGGGTGAGCTGGGCTTGTTGTTTCCTGACAGCTGGGTTGGAGCGGGAGCTGTGAGGGATTGTCAGAGAGCGTGGACCGTGGTGCTGCGATGGACATTGCAGGGAGTCCGGTAACTGTCTCTGTGGATAGAGTTATTCTCCAGCCCCTTGTTTCCCATACCATAGACTGTTTTTAGATTTATTTTTGTGAAACCTCGTCTCAGACTCCATTACTTACTCTTCAGTGAATCCTCATTGCCTGTAGAATAAAATCCAATCTCTTGGGATTAAAGTTCTTCTACAGCCTGAGCCTACAGTAATGTTTCTCCTCCTTAAAACTGTCTATCACCTCGTCCTCTGTTTGAATATTTAACTTATTGAATATTAACCCTCTATTAAATATGGCCAGTACAGCATTTGCCACACCCAACAGTTGCTAGGATTTTATATAGACATTATCTGAGACTTTAAGCTACCAAAGAACAGAGACCTGCCTTAATCACCTGGATACCCCCAGGTCCCTGCACAGTGCCTTTCACAGGATCATGAAATGTTTGAAAACAGTCCTGCTTCTACAGCCCTCCTCCTGCTGATGAATTTTCCTAGAACTCTTGCTTTTAACCATTCTGGGTGTCTAACTACTGAAAGATCTTCAAGTATCAATTATAATTCTTGTTTGTTTCAGACAATTTCTCTGTACTTATAGTAATCTTCTTATCTGTGAATATGTATATTCATTGTTGTCCATATTATTATTTTACTACTTCATATTGTTTAAAATATTTATTTTGGATATAATAGCAGGATGATAGTGAAGGGAGGGAGTGAAGAGGAAAGTTATGATTTGAATTCGAATGTGACGCAGCTATGCCCTGTAAATCTAGTGAGGATTAGGGATGGATATGATCATACCAGAGGTCTATTTACGTGAGAACTGAAGTTGATCTTGGGTGAAAACCTATTCAAAGAAATAAGTGATACTGAGCTTGACCCAGTAGTAAAGCTTTAGTTGTCAAGGGCTTGAGCTTGATTCCAGCTTGGGCACTATTTCAAACCACTGTGTGGTGTATGAGGACTTCAATTTATCTCTGGAGGTGTCCATTAGAGCAGTGGAATCCTGTAGGAACACACACATTGTGAGCACATGCAAGCCACCCCTTGACAACTCCCGGAATCATGAAGGAGCCATTTGTTGAGGGCAGAGGTCTTATCTGAGCAGGTGGAGAAACTAGTGAAATTTGAGATATTACGCTTTGCCTGACCTTCACACGATAGGGTCTGAGAAACTCAGGTTGTGTTTCATGTTGTGTCTTTATACCAAGATGGTAAATTTTCTCAAAAGCGTTGGTCAATATATTTCCCCCTTTCTATCCCACTGATGTGGCTCTAATTCTGGCTTTCACCATTTCTCATCTGGATTATCACAGTAGCTATTATTTTCCAGCCTAAAAATAGAAATTGTTGCTATGTTAAAAGTTTATTCTTATGAATATAGGTGATTTTTTTCCCTCGCCTTTTTTTATTGAGAGTACAAGTGACTTAGTTCTTATATAGTACTACACTTTACACATTTTCTAAAATAGTGTAGAGTACTTTTTATGGATAAAACCTTATTTTTTTGAAAAAGAAACTTTATTATGTCTCACTCCTTTACTATAATGTTTATTTGTTTACTTTCCATTTTTAGCTTTACTTTTTTAGCTTCTGTTAATATTTGTAATTTTTTTTTACCACGCACGTTAATTAAAAAATAAAAGCATTGCCCTCCATCTGAACCCATACAAGTGCAACACACATATACACACACACACATACACACACAAGAGAAGGTATTGTGCTTTTTGTTTTGTTTTGAAAGAGAGTCTTTGTCTATTGCCCAGGCTAGAGTGCAACCCTACTGCGATCTCAAACTCCTGGGCTCAAGCAATCCTCTTGCCTCAGCCTCCTGAGCTGGGACTGCAGGCACGCACCACCACACCTAGCTAATTTTTAAATTTTTTTCTAGTAACGGGGTCTACTATGTTGCTCAGGCTGGTCTTGCACTCCTGGCTTCAAGTGATCCTCCTGCTTCAGCCTCCCAAATTGCTGAGATTACAGACATGAGCTGGCTATTTTTGTTTTTAATAGACCTTTTATTTTAGAACAGTTATAAATTTACAGAAAAATCTCAACATTAGTACAGACAGTTCCTATATATCCCACACCCAGTTTCCCTATTATTAGCATCTTACACTTATATGGTACATTTGGTACAATTAATGAACCAATATTGATACATTATTAACTAAAGTCCACACTTTATTTGGATTTTACTAGCTTTTACCTAATGTCCCTTTTCTATTCCAAGATCCCACCAGATATACCACATAACATTCAGTCAAGTCTTTTTAGACTCCTCCTTGGCTGTGATGGTTTCTCATGCTTTTCTTCTTTTCAATGACTTTGATAGTTTTGAAGAGTGCTGGTCAAGTATTTTGGCAAATGTTTCTCAATTGAGATCTGTCTGATGTTCTTCTCGTGATTAGCCTGGGGTTGTGGGTACTTGGGTGGAAGACCTTCATCACAGCATATCAAGCATATGTTCTATCTACATGGCTTATTTCTATTAACCTTGATCACTTAGCTTGATTGTCAGGTTTCACCAAAGTGAAGTTACTCCTTTTTCCCTCTTTCCATGCTGTACTCAATGGAAGGAAGACACTTTGCACAGCCCCTACTTAATGAGTAGAGATTTGTGTTCTCCCTTCTTGAGGGTAATGTATCTGCTGTCCTTAAGTTTTTCATTTTGTTTATTCCTCTATTTTATTTGAGAAAGGAATATATAGGCTTAACATAACGAATGTTTGAGTTGGGAAATAAAGGAGCACGTGTATAGGTCAGCAAGACATTGTAGGACGAGGTGGACTATTTATATTGTTGTGACTCTGAGAAGTGAAATGAATCAAGAACACAGCTGGAGTTTGGACAAACAGAGCAGAAGGTGTACAGGAGATTGAATTGTGTGTGCCCCACTTTTGTGGTCTCTCATCCTCTCTTGCGTGCTCTCTCTACTATACACATAAACACATATGCACATATACACACACACAGATACATAGTATATCCACACATACTTTTTCTGAACTGTTTTGAGGCCAAGTTGCAGAACTACATCTCCTTTACCTCTAAAAAATTTTAATGTATATTTTCTTAGAACAAGGACATTCTCTATATAACTACAATACAATGATCAAAATCAGGAAATTAACACTGAAATGGTGCTATTATCAGTTCTACAGATCTTATTCAAATTTGGACAATTGTCTTACTTATGTCCTTCACAGCAAAAGAACCAAATTTTCTAATCTAGGATCCATAACGGGATCACATATTTCATTTAATTGTATCTCTTTAATTGCCTTTAATCTAGAACACTGCCTCAGTCTTTGTGTTCCATGACCCTCCATTTGGGTTTGTGTGTTGTTTCCTCATGATTAGATTCAGAATGGATGGTTGGGCCACTAAAATATTTCATTAAAAAATTAATCTTTTCCTCCACTGGATGTGGATTACAATGGAAGTAAAAAAAGTTAATCTTTTCCTTATCTGTTTGAAATGCCATATTTTTCATCTGCTTAATTCTCATAGGCATGCAGGAGTCTGTAGGTATTGTTTTCATTTAGCAATAAATATATCAGCTCAATGCTCTGCATTTCATTTGCACAAAGATTTCCAATGTGAAAGTAAAATGTCAAATAGTTTATGGATCTCAATCACTAGTCTCAGGTTTTATTAATAATATTTTTATAACTGGTTTGTTGAACAAGCTGAATTCTGTGGGGGAGTACAAACAGGACCCCTCTCCCCTTTTTTCTTCTGGTATTTTTCATTCCTCCTCTTCTTTCTGGGTAATATAATACATTAGGCAGATCCCATAGCTTTTCAGATATTAAAAAATCTGGTTTGTTCTGATATGGAAGTTTCTCTCATTTCCCAGCTCAGGCCTGATTCAAGTTCAGAAACCTGGCACAGTTTTTTTGGGGGGAAGCATGGCGATAACAACTGTGGTGGTGAATGTTGGGTGTCAACTTGACTGAATTAAGAAATGTCTAGAGAACTGGTAAGGCAATATTTCTGGGTGTGCCTGTGAGGGTGTTTCCAAAGGAGATTGACGTGTGAGTTGGTGGACTGAGTGGGGAAGATCTGCTCTCACTGTGGGCAGGTACTATCCAATCAGCTGGGGACCCAGATAGAACAAAAAGGCAGAGGAAAGGCAAATTCTCTCTCTCTCTCTCTCTCTCTCTCTCTCTCTCTCTCTCTCTCTCTCTGCTGGAGTGGTGACACCCTTCTTTTTCTGTTCTCGGACATCAGAATTTCATGCTCTCTGGCCTTTACACCAGTGGCCTCCCGAGTTTTCAGGACTGAGAGTTACACCATTGGCTACCCTGGTTCTGAGGCTTTCAGACTTGGACTAACCTGCATACACTATGAGCATCTCATGTCTCCAGCTTGCAGATGGACTATGGTGGGACCTCTCAGCCTCACGTAAGCCAATTCCCCCAATTTATTCCCTCTCATATCGATCAATCAATCATCTGTCTATCTATCATCTATCTACCTGTCCATCCATCCATCCATTCTATTGGTTCTGACTCTCTGGAGGACCCTGACTAATACAGCAGGTTTCTTCACTCTTTTGCTCCCTCACTCTTCCATTAACAGATGGCCCATGCCTCTTCCATGGTTGGAGATGGTGGGTGGGAGGGAGAAGGTCTTACGTGGTCAGTGTAGTTGGAATCCAGTTTCTGTGTTCTTCAGTTGTGGCAGGTGCTTTTTTCCTTGTGAGACACTGGAATCTCCTGCTGCCCCATTCCCTGAGGGGATGATGCACCCTCCAAATGAACATTCTTTCCTCTTCCACTGAATCCAGTTTGCTTTCCAGATCAGGGCCCTTTCCAGCCTGACTCCAGCATGTTATCTTCTGCAGATCCACTTAATCTGTGGGGAACACCGAGCTTCCTGCGGGTGGGTGGAAGCACAGCCTGTCCTGCTGCAGCCCTTCCCCAGTCTCTGCTGTCAGGGCTGCTCTCCAGGTGAGAGTCAGACACCACATCAGGTTCTCCTTGAAGCTCAGGCACTTGCATATGGTCCAGAGCCAGAAGCTCTTCCACTCCACGGATAAACATGTTGGGAATAAGAAAGAAATGTAACCTCTACAGAAAAGAGATTTAAAAAATATTAACACTACATACAATTTTGAATGAAAACATCTTGATGATCTAGATTAAGAGAATGATTTTTTTTAAATTATAATTTTATGAAATTTAACTGAAGAGGGAGAAAACTAGAGTAGAATAAGCCACTGGACAAAATAAAAAAGCTCAGTTTCAGATTTAATCATTTATTTTTATAGGGCTGGAGATCCAGGAGCAAAAATTTCTATGCTTTTTCAACTGTACCAGTGTAGAGAAAAAGATGAAAAGATTCTTAGCACATTCTTTGAGGCTCCCATAACCCTGATGCCAGTAGCAAAGCATAGCACAGGAAAGCAAGCTGCCAAATACATGTCACTTATGAATAAAGATGTGAGAATCCTGAATAAATTATTAACAACTTGGATCCAACATTGTATTACAAAAACTACTATGACAACGCAGGATTTATTTCAGAAAGTATAGTTCTATTTACAGAATATATCAGTGCAACTTACTCCATAGATAGGTAAAGGGAGAACAACCACAAGATCATTTTGAGAGATCGCTACAAAGGAATTTGATAAAATTCATTACCACTTTATGCATTTCTTTGTTTAATCTTTGTTTAAAGGTTTTATTCATTTGTATTTCTTTGCAATGGAAAAACCTATAAAGACTTTTTAAAAAGAAAATTTAATGTGATTATGGCATAATCTTGATTAAAAATAGTTGATAGTACCTTATTTTATATAGCAGAAGCTCGCAGGCCTGACCGCCCATCAAAATTATCTTGCAAGCTTTAACATTCTTTGGTTTTCCCTAGACTTCACCTCAGACCTACCGAATCAGAATCACTAGTAGGTAGCCTGGAAATCTATACTTTTTAAAAGCTCCCTTGGTCATTTTCATAAGGCCAGACTGGCATCAATTAACAGACAAATGCTTTGGAAACAATAGACCAGATAAAGTCCAAATTTAGTATTTGGTGTTATGACCACCTCTTTGGCAGCTTCCATTATTATAACCAAAGTACCTAAGCGGTTGGCTTTTGGGAGGGAGAGGAGTGGACTTGGCTAGGGCAGATCTGAGTGCAGAAATGTGGGGAGACCATTCTTCAAAGGATAAACTGAAAATTTAGCAATATAAAATGGTGGCATGCACAAATTGGAAGCTATGTTTCATGTTCAGAGCCACAGATGGGTGATGGATAGTTCAGCCACAAAGTTGTTATTCCCTCAAATTCCACAGAGTTATAATTAACCATATTATAGATTAAGAGGGAAAAAAATAGTTAATAAAGAAAATCACCAGAAGTTAGTGCTTGCCCAACATGTTTTGTGACTGAAGAATCATACTTTCCTATGTTTCAAATTATGAAAAATTATAACCTTGAAATACCAGGCAATGAAGTCATTCTATTCATTTTGTACATATCTGAATTAGGGTTTTGCTGGTCAGAATTTCTGACACACATAGCTTATCATTTTAATATGCAGACAGCGTCCTTCATTACAAATAAGTTGATATTTAAAAACCGCTTGGAAAAAAATTTGTAGATTTAAAATCTTATTTTGGATGACATATGTTGTAAGCTTATTGTTTAGCAATTATAACTTATTTGATGTACAAAGATAGAAAATACTTGGGGAAAAAAGTCCCCTCTGATTCAGGTTGAGAACTCCAATCAGTTTTCGGAGAGGACTGTGTCTTTTCCCTCTTTGTGTCCTACATTGCATGTAGTTCTCAGGTTGTATAATGTAAAGATGATAATTTTTTCCCTCTTGGTATCTTCCTTCTGTCCATTCAACTAGGTGGTAGCACAGTCAGGGTAGAAAGAAGAAAAGACATTTTCCTTTCTGGCTATTGTTTCCAAATATGAAGCCCACTACGGGCAGAGGGAAGCCTGGATGAGAATGTCATGAGAGAAGGGACAGTTCTTAATCTCGGCTACACACTAGAATCCCTTGGGAAGTTATTAAAAATACCTCATTGTCCCAGCTGCACTGCACAACAATTAGGTCAATATATTTGGAGGTAAGAATCAGAAATCAGGTTTTTTTTGACAGCTCCCGAGTATTTTTTTGGGATTCTAACGTTCAGCTAAGGTTGGCGACTATTGTTCTAGGGGAAGTAAGAAGGGAGAAGTCCTTTTGTCTGACTTAAAAATGAGATTCTACAAGGCTGAGAAGAGAGAGCTCTATGCTTTTCAGGGAAATGGAATTTGGCCTTGCTCTGGCAGCACCCAGAGAGGGGGTGCTGCCTGCTGCCCTTCTAGGGAAATACGATTCAAGGGACCTTGGGAAGTTTTCAGCTCCATGGAAAATTCTAGTATTACACACTTGGTTTAGAAGCAGCAGAGACAACATACATCTTGTTAACTTGGCCAAACAAATGACCAATGACCAGAGGCACACTCTCCCCTCTGTATCTTCTCTTCCTTGGAAACTGCATAAGCTCAGGAACCTTTGCAGGATCCTGGATAGGAGGGTTGGGAACCCTTACTTATTACTGAATTGCTCTTCAGTCTGATGCGATGGTGCCCAAAGTCAATGTTAGGTTGATTTAAAGAGCAAACAGATTTGGTATTTCTTGCAACACATGTGGATCTTAATAGTTACGGACTGAATGAATCAAAGCACCATATTCACACACCTGAGGACAATACAAAGGAAATATATCGAATATTGTCTCTAATACTGAGAAAACTCAGCTTAGTTTTCCTGCCATCCAGTTACAGAAACATAGTTTCTGAATACCTGTATGTGAAAGACAATGAACTAATTCTAACAATCACAGCAATTCAGTGTGAGCCACAAAAAGAGGGAATGCAACTATTACAGGCCAACAAAGCAGGGCCCAGAATGATTGTTGAATTAGCAAAGGGCTCCATCTGCTGATGGTTTGTGCACACAGGAGCTGGGCAGGGGTTCACGTTGGTATTTCTTTAGGCCACATTCCTTTAGTATGCTTTGTAGCTTTCCTTGTCCTGTCTTCAGGGAAGATTATGGACAGCTCAGTAGTTGACTGGTGTGTGGTAGAGTGAGGAGTGGGGGTCTGTGAGTTATGAGGAGTAGCATTTCGTTCTTACTGTGGAGAGTTTCCTATAAAAACGCTGTGGGCACTATCACTGAGGTATGGGCAGGTGTTGAGAATTCTAGTATGCAACTCTTCTTTCCAAGAGACTTACCATGAGGAAAATGGGATACATCATTTGCCCTTTCTATGTGAGTGTCTTTATCTGGGTTAGTCTAGTTTGCTGAAAGAAGAAATTTTATCCTTCAAATATTATTATATGTGTTCAATGGTTCTTCACTTTTTCATCCCAGTTTAGGAGAATATCTATCATACTTAAGTTCATTGATAGTACAGTTAGCTCCTCGTCCAATTTATCAAATTGCTCAAATGGTTTTCAATTAGAAAAACTGGAAAAGCTTGAGATAACCGAAATGATCAGATTGAATTAATTTAAGCAAAAGCAAAACAACAAGAAAAACAAATTTAAAATTTAAGGTTTAAATAGCCTGTGTGGTGTTATTGAGAATTAATCTATTATTTGTTAGACCATTTGAATACTGGAAATAGCCTGTGACATTCCTATGCCCTCACTACAGCCTCTGAGAGTTTTGGGGAAGCCAGGATTTCCGCTTGGAGTCCATTGATGTGGGTAGGAAAGGGAAGTGTGACCTCGTCACATCTGTGCAATGCAGGAGTCTGGAACAAATAACCCTGATCCTACAAGACTTGGGCAGTATGATACCAGAATGGGTTGGGGCCAGGGACTGCAGCTGTTTAGGTAGTTCTCTGCTTTTGTCCTACGTTGTGCAGTTTATTGGATGACAGCAGAGAATAATCTACCTTCTCATTATACATGACAGTGGTCTTTTCCATTAGCACACACACACATATATATATATATATATATATATAGATTATTAGTATTTGAGTTTGACATTAAGTAGGATAACTACTGTGATATTTTGTTTAGCTGGAAGTCTTGCCACTTTTTGATCTCTTTTACTTCTACCTGTTGGTTAAGACTTAATCAGTGGTGTGCTGACAAACTGGCTGCCTGGGAGAAATCCCCCCAAACACCACAAAATCCCCACTTTGCAGTATTTGCTGATTTCCATGGTGTAAATACTCCTGCCGTGACTGATTTCAAGCTACCAGCCTGACCTCACTGAACGTGAAGTTGGGAAGAGATACACACGATTGGTTCTTGTGAGCTGATAAGGATCAGCTCCAGCACATCGCTGGACTTCAGCCTGCCGCATCTCCAAGATTAATAGGGTTTTGGGTTTGACCAGAGTATTGCTTAGCCTATTGCAGTGATGAAGAGGCCTCCATGACCTCTGTGAGTGTCCCCTGCAGCCATGGAGAGCCATGGCCTGAAGGGCAGGCTTGAAAATGTTTGGCTTAGCCATAAACACTTTACGGATGTTTTTGAGAAATCAACTTTTCCTCAGGGTGACAGTCCTTTGAAAGTCCATCTGTGGAGAAGCAGTTTTTGCTTCACTACCGGTTGCTACTTTATTTCTCCTGTTTTTGTCTTTCAGGCAGCGTAGCAGAGAGGAGAAGGCATACTGGAGTCAAAACACATTTAGTTTTGTTGTCGAGGTGTGCCACTTGCCAGCTGTGTAATCTTGGGAAATCCACTTAACCTTTCTGAGCCGTTTTCTTATCTTTAAAATGGAGATAATATTTACCTCAAGGTGTTGTTGAAAGCATTGATTAGGGTAAGATACAAAATAGTGAGCATGTAGGAGGAACTAAGGTAACTCTTATTATTGACATTTCTGGTTCATCCCCATTCATTAATACTTCCAGCCTGATCATGTTTTCTGTGGTTCCATTTATTTGGTGTATCTCCTTGATGGCTTCAATTATTTTTGTGCGAGCTTCTTTATCTTACATTATGGAACAGAATCTTCCTGAAGAAGGCCTTAGACCATTATTTATTTGCCAAAGTATGTTTCTCCAGCACTTTAGCTCTGAGAGATGCTTTTTGACAAAAAGGTCTATGTTCACATACTCTGAATATATGAAGCTGAGTATATTCTCTTTGTGGAGATTCACAGTGTGCATTTGCATATTAAATTCCCTGCAAGAAAAATATAATCCTGTTTAGCTTTCTTTGATGTAGTATTTCTCAAAATTGTTTAACTACACTCCTTCATGTATATGTATGTAGAATACCTGTCAACATCCTGAGTTTTATAGAACGCACTTTGAGCAATACTCTCTTGGATGATCTTCATCTAGTAGGGTGAGTGTTTTCCCCTCAAGGAAGGTCACACAATGAGATATAATGAGTCTCTCCCGAGAGAAGCCATATTCCTAAGAAGGGCTGCTGCAAAAGTGTTAGGAGGATGCATGACTCAGAGAGAAACATCAGTACACCTAGTGAATGTGCTTTTATTAGAACATAATGAAGCAGTTTTACTACATTATCTATTATAACTGAAATATTGTATACTAAACTATGTGACACAAAGGGAACTTATATTGAATTTGTAGCTATATCATTTAATTCCAATACCGTAATCATCTTCCAAAATTGAGTTTTCAAAAACCTCAACTAAGACCTATAGATGAAAGAAGTCACCTAACCCTAATTTCTTAAAGTTGTAGGTAACTACTTCAATTTCAGTTTTTATCAATTGTCAATGACTAGTCCTTCTTCTAAAATTTTGTTGATGATACATACAGCCTAATGATTCCTGTCCAAGTTCTTTTTCTACTAGGCACAATTCCAGTGCACCTGTGAAGGACTTTTTATTTCGATAAACCCTAATGTACTTAAAAATTGGAAAGCTACAAAATGATAGTTTGGTGGTCTATGCCTGAAGAGCTGTTATTAGGGAGTGAGCATTCCATGAGAGGGGCAATTTAGGAAGAAATTGATTTTGATATTCTTTAAGGCCAGAAAAAACACTAAGCTGGTGACTTTTCTTCTTAGAAAAAGATATTGAATGATATCATTCGTGTGTGAAATTTGAAAATATCTGCTGATAAGTTTGATTTCTGACTGAATAGACATTGAAAAAATTTCTGCTTTCTACTTCTTGGTTCAGTGTTTCATTAATGTAAAATAATAAATGCAACATTTGTTGTTTGGAGGATCTACCAGTGCTATTCAATGTAAGATCAAAGACTAGAGTTCAACTGCAAATTGGGCTAAGAAGTTTGGAACAATTTTGAAGAAGTGAATGAGCCTTATTTTAATGTTAAATTAGAGGATTTATCATAGTCCAAATTCTAATCTCATTTCAAAAGTAAATAAATTATTCATTAAATGCAAATGGTTGCATTTTGCCACTTTTTTCCCCTGCCACACCCTAGTGAGGCTGAAAAATACATTACTTTTTATTCCTGTTACTTATGAATATTACCAAATGTCAGCCTCTGAGTGATGACTGCAGGCTACATGCTGAGAGCCAATGCAGAGCTGTAATAATCCTCATGTCTGACAATTGCAATCTTGATTGAAAAACCTGTAGTCAAGGCCTACAGGAAAGAGGGCCTTCTGGGAGTCTCCTGACGCTAGACGACAAGGTGGAACCAGAGTCTGGAGCCACGTGGGTTCCTCGGAGTAAAGCAAGTCAAACAACGGAGAGATTCAGGATGAGACAGGGAGTCCATAAGCTATGGTGACTACAGCAAGCAAAGGCAGCACAAGGCAGGCTGTTGGCATGTAGGTAAGGAGATGGGTCACACGGCAGGAGACGGGGCATTCGAGTAAGGGCCTGGGAACCAAGAATCCTGCAGCAAGGAGACTGTACTGTGCTACTCATCTGCCTGTGTGCTCTCAGGTCCATTCTCTGCCCTTCCCCAGTTCTGCTCTGGGTCACAGGGCCCCTCCCAATCACATCTCTCAGACTTCCTTACTGAGTGGCTTCCAGTTAGGCTTGGCCAACGGGAGGGGAAGGAGGGAGTTTGAGGATGGGGGTAGAAGAAAAGCCATTGGTTGTGTCTCCTTTGTAGTTCCAGCTTCTGCTGGTGTCCCTCCCTCTGCAGGTCTCGCTCCCACTCCCCATCCAGGCTCTGAGGCTCTGGTAGCACCTTCCCTTCCCTTTGGTCTCAGCCAGGAGGGTAGCAGCTTCCTGCAGCTGTTCATCCCTAGGTTGCCTCACCATCCCATGTTTCAACACTCCTACTGCCTACATCTGGCTTGCTTCAATCACTTTTATAGTCTACCTTTCAAAGACACCAGAGTTTAGATTCTTAGTCTGAGTGCATAGAAATGTTTTAAGGGCCTGAGTGTGTCTTACTTATTTTTAAATCTCTTTGCTTAGAAGTGCCTGACACACATATGAGTAAACAAATGTTTATTCAGTGAACAAATGGATGAGGTAGGGTGTGGGCAGGGGAGCCACAGCAACCTCTGATTGTTGGGTCAGGCTTGGGCTTCAGGAATGCTCAGGACCAGAATGGGGTGTGCAGATGAGTGGGACGCAATGGTTTCTTTAGATTGATATGGGGTAGAGCAGCTGGAGCACTGTTTGCTCAGCAACTGTGTCATCATCTTTTCCTCTGAGAGGCCTCAGGAGAACCACTGGAGCTTCAGGAAATACCATTTTCAGACAAGTGATGTAGAGGCCAAGTTGCCACATGTGGCATGGTGACAAAGAAAGACTGGCTCAAATTCCAGCTCTACATAGAGATGCTGTGAAAGTTACTTTTCTGAGCCTCTGTTTCCTCATCTGTACAATACTACCCATCTAATACAGTATTTTAAAAATGATAATGTTAAGTGTTAATAAGTAGTAGTTATTATTATTATGCTCTTCAATTTCAAAAACTGAAGGTGTCAGTTCATGAATTAGTGGGTTGTTAGTTACAAGGTAAATTCAAAGAGAAGGCACCTGTTTCATGGAATAATTTCAGTATTTTTATTTCTACTATTACCAGCAAAGATAATATTATTCTAAAATATTAAAATACGTGCATGCACATGAACTTGACTACATAAATAGAACTGCATTTGATTAGAAACATGTTCCAAATTACTAGTAATATATTTATTTGAACAAATAGGCACTAGATTATATATCTTAAATATATAGACACAAATAGACACTAGATTAATATATCTTTTTTTAACCAGCAATCTCTTATTTCAAATTTCTAATTATTTTTCATCCTTTTATTTTTGATTTTGTTTGTCTCAACATTATATTTCCCTTACAGAAAATCAAAGTGGTTTAGAAGTAGTATCTTATTTTAGTGAGTCTCATGTAATACCTAGTCTGTACACTGAGGCCATTTCTGAATTTTAGCTATAATGATGGTTTGTTTATATGTGGTATAGAACTCAAATATCTCCTCACCAAAACTTGTATAAAAGATGTACATACAGAGCCCTATCAATTTAGAAATCAATCTATTTTGCAAAATTGTTGCATTTGATATAAATCTTTATATATTGTATTTGTACACATATATACACATTTATATGCACATAATTTTTATGTATATGTAGTTTTAAAAATATATATTCATACATGCCTATTTAAATTGATATATGTATGTATTTATAGAATATGGCATGTTTTATCTGAATGCCAGAACAGTAGGACTCTGTTTCAATGAGACTTGAGAAAGAACATACGGATATATGAATGGCAGGTGGTCTCTCCTTCCTTTTACAACTTCTTTGCTCTTCCTCCATACTCTCCAAAGGAAGTACTAATCTGACTAGATTTCTGGATTTTGATTGGGCCTCATTTAACAGGGGCAAGTCAGACATGCAGTGTTGAAAAGGACTGCTTCCCTGTTCAGCCTTCCCTTCCTTTCCCATGGCCTCCAGATCATGAACTCCTTGGGCCTAACTATGCCCTTTTTCCTCTTGCAAAAGCATTAGGTGCTTGGGAATTCTAATAGGGACAAGGAGGCCCTGCTTTCACTCAAGGTCTAACTCAGGCACTCCAGCCCAGATTTCTTACTGATTCCTGCGCTGGAAGCCCTTCCCACCCAGCTAACAAGAAAGTGGTAATTCACCTTTCCCTGAGTCATGACTTTATGTGGTAGCTTGGGTGAGAAAGATTGAGCTGGCCAAGGCAGGTTTGTTCCCCATCCTTATATAATACTCCTTTTGTCAGTGTGACTTGAGCAAATGGAGTATTTGACACTTATTTAGAGTTTTCTAACCATCATGAGATCACAGGGCCTGAGTGCTATGGTCTCCTCTTACCAAAACCACCCTTTTGATTGTAGGGCCTGCATTAAGTGTGACAGGACTCCTAGTGGCACGTTCTAACCTTCAGGGGAACCAAAGGGTTCCCCAGTCTCATTTACCTTCTGAAGGGTGGATGTTTTGACATGAATCAAGCAGGACTCGGCAGAGACGTTTGGGCCTTTCAGGCAGGATAGTAATTTGATGGCCTTTCCAATTGAGATCTAAATAAGTAATTCAATATCTACTTAGTGGGGATAAGAAAAAGCAGATTTTCTATTTAAAAATGTATCAGTAGCAGACTCAACCACTAATTTACTTCTACTGACCAAAACAGAATCAGTATAGTTGAAATAGTCAAATGTTTACTCTTTCTTTTCTTCTTTTTTTTATTCTAGTTTTCTATTGGAGTTTTATGACTGGGACAACTTTGAGGGAAGTATGGTAAAGGGACTCCGATTTAAATGAAATAAGTCATTTGTTCCTGGTAAGTAGCCACTACAATGTGTAATATCTGTTTTGGGATTTTTTACCTGAATATTGACTATTAATTGACCAGTATTGACTATTAATAAAATGTGACTCTTTGAGTGCAAAAAATTACCCAATAGGAATAGTTTGATTCTGCATGGTCTTATTTTATTTTAACTTTAAATATACATTTTAATTATTTTTTCTCATATTTTGGTGTTGTCTACTTTCTGGGGTAACTAATGCAGAGCAGTAGAGGAAGAAGCAAATGATGCAAAAAAAGGGGCTTTGGAACTGTCCATGGGTGGTATTTTGAGGAGTGAAAGATCTAAGATGTTCAAGGGCCCAGCTGGGAGGGTCCCATCAAGGTGAGACCTGTGGTATGAGGAGGTTTACAAACCAGGGGAAATCTATTAGGCAAATCAGAAAGAATACCAAGATAGGTTACATATTTCTTCTAGACACAAAATTTATCCTGATAGTAAAATTTAGAAGAAATGAGTCTTTTTACAGGGAAAGTAAAATTAATATTTTTAAAATACAGTGAACATGTCTGGGAGGCTGAGGTGGGAGGATCGCTCAAGGTCAGGAGTTCGAGACCAGCCTGAGCAAGAGCAAGACCCCATCTCTACTAAAAATAGAAAGAAATTAATTGGCCAGCTAAAAATATATAGAAAAAATGAGCCAGGCATGGTGGTGTATGCCTGTAGTCCCAGCTACTTGGGAGGCTGAGGCAGGAGGATTGCTTGAGTCCAGGAGTTCGAGGTTGTTGTGAGCTAGGCTGACCCCACGGCACTCTGGCCTGGGCAACAGAGTGAGACTCTTTAACAAAAAAAAAAAAAAAAAAAAAACAACAGTGAACATAAAGCATTTATAATACAATGATATTAGAGCAAATTAAGAAAATTCCTTCAAATTGCAATTTCTAGTATTATCCAGACAAAAACTTAGAGCATGATATTCAAATTGAATTTATTGAAGATGTTTCTTGTGAGGGACAAACTCAGAGATTCCAATGTGTAGAACTCAACAGTAATGTATCTGGTATGAAGACAGTTCTAGAGAAATGGATGGAAAATCCCTCA